>VNWX01001957.1:0-13430 GCA_009869905.1 Ceratophysella communis | reverse complement strand
GACCTGGAGTACCTGTAATTCGGATGGAAACGTTGGGTCACTATCCTCACATAGAAAATACCAAGCTTTTCGTCGATGAACTTTCGGGGTTTCTTTCGGAAAAACCAGCTGAGCAATAGATTATAAAGTAACGTTAGCTTTTAAGCTTATACCTGTCACTGGTGTGGCGATCCCATCAATTTTCCCGACCTCAAAGGGTAGTGGGAGCCCTAAGTGTATCTATGTATATTTTAAATGAACTAGGGAAGAGAGCTCCAAGTTCCAATTTCGTTATTACTATAATCAGCCTACTATGCGTCCGCCGTCACCTGTATTTGCACACCGTCACATGAGCGCGAGCCACTTGAGAGCGGCGTCATTTGAGCGCGGTCACTTGAGTTGAGAGGCGTCACATTGAGCGCCGTGTTTTAGTTCTAGTTACCATTACCCATGACATTATTTAGGTTTGGTTAGGTCAAGATAAGTCGGGGCCACTGGATTCTGGCGTCTGTACGGTGTAGCCTTCGCAGGGTTAGGTCGGGCCTTGATGGCACTTAAATGGCGTCGCTCAATTGCACCGCTCTCAACTGACCGCGCTCAAGTGACTCGCGCTCAAGGCTCAAGTGACGTAGAATCCTACTGATGCTAGACAGAGAGAACTAAATCTGAAACATATTTTATAATTTATACAAATAACTGATAGTGATCTTCAGTAAAATTATAATCCGGGGTGGACCTAGGAATAGTTCTAAGAGGAGGAGACACAGGTCAAAGGTAGATTTTTTTTATCGGTGTCAAGTTTGCCCGAATGAACTGCCCGAATGAGATTTCATTCCGGCAAAAACGTCAAGTTTGCCCGAATGAGACGTCATTCGGGCAAAAACGTCAAGTTTGCCCGAATCAATTTTGCCCGAATGAAAATTTTTCTTGCCCGAATGAGGTTTTTCATAGGGACTAAAATACAACTTGTGTTATTTCGACGTTTCATGCAATTTTAAGACTTCTTTGACTCTATAATTTTTTTTCAAATTTTTTTTTCTCCAAATTTTCAAAGTTTTTTGAAAACTGGAATAGCATTTTTGGAAAAAAATTATAGAGACAAAAGTTGTAGAGCATCTTAAAATAAGCAAGTTTTGTATGCAACACTCTGACCTCTCATGAAATTTGGCCGCGCTACAGGTAAATAACTGACTTGCCCGAATGAAATTTTTTCATAGGGGCTAAAATACAACTTGTGTTATTTCGACGTTTCATGCTATACTACTAAGAGCTTAGTAAGAGTAAGAGCTTTTCTATAGATATTTTTTTCAAATTTTTTACAAATTAAACTAGGTTGACATTTTGAAAAACATTAAAGTGGCACGGCACCTTGACATATATTTTACTGGACTCTTTGGCCTTTGTTATTATGATAATTCCTTGTTGAAAATGTTTGCCGCACCTTAACAGGTTACGTAAACTTAATTAAAATATTCACCTAATTTTATAAGTGTAGTTTTTCGTGTTAGACGTGGACATTGCTGTTCATATAACCAAAAGGACACATCTAGAATTTAACATCATCTCTGACGAAGAATATACAGCTAACTGAAGCCCGGTTTCTAACCTTGTAAGGAGTTAATGTTCCACCATGAAGGCCATCGTACAACAATAACCTATTCTTTTTCCTAATAAATATTGTAGTATAATGAGCTGATTTTAACAAAGTATAGGCAAACATCCGGTAAGTGGTACCCATCACAGTCTGTTTTTTGATTAACTCGGATTCTTTTACATTGTTTTCTTCCTGATGACATGGTAAGGTAAACACAAAAAAAGCAGGGGCTGCATTCTTACCGAATTTAAAATTGACTTTCATTTTTTCTATACACCGGTCGTTAGTATCTGTTAGTCCCTCACTAAGTCGCTTATAACCGTTATTTAGAACAGTAATTTACATGGTTGGCGTAAGTATGTCAGGTATATCTTTCCCAGGATGAATCAATAATTCACTCTTCGAAATATTGCACCTTGGGTTTGGACAATTTGAAACTCTATTAACCTCGAACCAATTATATATAGATTGTAAAACTATTTCTTCGCTACCATAAAAATCTGCAGTTTCTAATGCGTTGGGTTGCCATTTTTGATTAACTCTTGGTCTTGGGTATTGTCTAATTAGTTTGGTTACCACCAATGTTTTAGCAGCTTCAATATGGTTGCCATCTAGCTCGTGAAATACGCGTATCAGAACCGTTGCTGCCTCATCCGATATTGCTCGTAAATCTAACATAAAGTTATTAATCTGCGGAACTGTTTTGTACATTACATACAAGATATAGATATAGATTTTTTCCCCAAAAATGCTAACGAAGTTTTAAAAAAACTTGGAAAATTTTGAAAAAAAAAATTGAAAAAAATTATAGAGACAAAAAAGTCTTAGATTTGCATGAAACGTCGAAATAACACAAGTTGTATTTTAGCCCCAATGAAAAAATTTCATTCGGACAAGTCCGTGTCCGGTCCAAGTTCGGGCAAGCGCAGCTCCTAAAGGTCGAGCTGTCTCTTTCATGACGAAGGCAATCATGACAGTTGGGAGTAAAATATTTAATCGTACTATGAAGCCAGATAAATCACGCAGTCTTGTGTTTTCCTCGGTCTCGATTAACTTTAATAGGTAGACATGAAAGTACTATCGAAATTTGAAATGGCAGTAAGTACAGTTTTTTGTGTGATCGGTGCAAACGATATTTATAGTCAGAGGTGTAAACTATGCAATTGGCGTCGGTGACAGTCGACAATCAGACATGCGCAATGGGTGTGGATAGGAATGCCTGGAATGCTGGTTGCCTGACAGCCCCCACGAAAAAAATACGTGTCCGACACCTCCATAAAATATCAACCATCGACACCCCGTTGAATATAACTTCTATTTAAATTTAAAAACCTAAAAAAAAACCGATGCTCCTATTACTTGGTATTACTAAATGATGTGAACAAGGTTGGGCAGAGAAGGAAAGTAGGTGTCTCATGTCTCGTCTTATGTTGTTTTCTCCGGCTGAGGTCAGAGATCAACTAATTTGTTCCCAACGCCTGTCTCTACTGCGCTTGGCGTTCTCTAGTGTCACCTCTTCCGTGGTAGCTTGTGCCTTGCGTTTTAGACCTCGCTTGCGTGGATCGTCAGACCTGAAATTTTCTGTACCATCACCAACCTAGGAAGAAGCATATATATTGCACTTTAACACGACTGAACTGTGACAAGCGTTTTAGCCCGCTGTTGATTTCAGTACAAAATCTTCCGTCAATGTGTTCTGGGGTAAGTCTTCAACGACGGGAAAGTCTGACATGGTTTAGGTGGGGAAAACACGCTCTGCGTCAGAACTTGAATCAAAAAGCGCAAACCCTACCCTGAAAAGTTTTTTAATATTGGGCCCTAGTGAAACGTTAGTGCGCGTTAGGAAGATTACCAAAATATTAGGGCTTCTGTTGGTAGTTTTTTTAGAGTAATCTGACTTTTTAATTAGGCTAAAAAGAAGGTTAGTCGATTCTTGATTAGTTAATTGCTCAGAGAGCCTAAATCGTTTGCTAGGTCCTGTCTTTTTATTCTCGTAGGTAGCTGCATCCGCCACAGCTTCTGGTAAATCTTTTGGCAATAACCTATCAAAATCGGAATATTTCTTCTCCAGAAAATATTTCAATTATTCCTTCACAGTCCTAGGCGTATCACAGAAAATCTCGTCTCGTCGGAATGCTCTGGCCATTCTCAGTTACTTCCATTTCAGCCAATATTCGCTCCGCTTCTAAACATAGTTGCTCTGCATCTCGCACGGTTGTGGACATTCTTGTGAACTTCAGCGCCGGTTTATCAGTTGTATTAGTTCTACGAAAGAATACTTCAGCACGCTCAGTGCGCTTGCAATAAACAAACAGAACCATCGTTTTTTCAAACTTGATAACCTCAGGCCCATCGAACCAGACCCTACAAACGAAACGCAGATTAGGAATTTAATAAAAGAGACAACCAATAAAGTTTTTTTGCTTATTCTTCGGAGCTCGGATCGGCCTCCTCGTTCATCGTAGCAGGGAATCCAGTAGGCAGAGCAGCAGAAAATACGTTTTGGTCTAATACATTTAGCAGATGCTGAAGCTCAGGAGTCGATCCTGCTCCAACTAGCTTGTCGACAAACATTCACTCTAGCGAGTAAAAAGTTAGACTGGTGACTAGAACATGAAATGTAGTCATTTTGTATGCATGTTTATTTCCACTAAATTGGAATCACTTTGACAAAAAAATGCTATGTCCTGTTGTTTTTATTGAATTAACAAAAATTAAAGTTTTTTATAATTAGATTGCTAGTATGCCAATTCCGCATTATTTGTTCTGTTATATATTCTATATAGTATATGGTACGGAAGTACCAGCAGAAAATATAGCATCGCCTTGCATAGCAAAAACATGCATTACGTCACTTGTTTGCTGACTCAGATCCTTTTTCACACCTTGTTATCGTCTGCTCTGCTTTGTCCTCCCGTCTACTATCTCTTGTTCAACTCCATCCTCTTCCTCGAACTTGGGTTCTTTGACATCGTTTTCATTCTCCCCTTGCGGTTCCAGATCCACGTAATCACCAATATCAACTTCAAACTAAGTTTTCTTACTCAGTTTTGGTTTTGGATCTTCTCCACCATCCCTCCCTTAAGGCTTAAGGCTTAAAAGGTTTAACACCTTAATTGCTTTAACTCTCTTCGTGTAGCTAAATTAAAATCGAAATTTTAAAACCTATTTCTTAATATTATTTTAATTTTTAGCTCAAAATTTTATTCAAAAACTTACATTTCAACAGCATTTTGGTCAATGCGGGATTTCTTAGCAACTTTAGCTTCCAATTGGCCGTCAGTGATTTTTGAAGTAATGAGTGACCTGGCTGATGTGTCATCTTTAGTAACATCTTTAGTCATTTCTGTTTCGGACTCCAGATCCACTACCATATCCGAATATGAGTTCAGAATACGCTGCCCTTCACGTGTTTCCACTGTCCCTTCCACGTTTCTCATCTCGTGCTTGTTGTTCGATCCTCTTTCTTGCTTGCTAAGATTTCTCTATTTTTGTTTTGTACTAGAATTCAAGAAAAGTTGTTAGGTAAATCCCACTCTATAAAACCTAAATTTAACTTACCAGCTCGTTAAGGGCTCTTGATTCAGCACCTTGATCTTCGATTAAATGGAATGAAAATCTGTTTGCGAAAGTGGATGCAGGAGCTTGCAGTACAAGAGGCGCAGGCGGAAAAATTGACTGGGAAGTACTCGGCTATGCCAGATTTTGAAGTCCAGCGATTTCCAAATCTTTCAGTGCTAGCGCATAATTAAAATCGCCTCTTGCTTCCGTAATTTTACGCAAGTGTTCAAGTTAAAGCTTGTGAAGCTCCTTCTCAAGCTCTGAATTCTTAGATTTGATAACCTTCTCTAACATTTTGCAGTTGATTTGCCACAAAAACTTTATTGTCTTTAATTTGCGCTCAAAATTCTGCAGCGTTTTCGCTGGACGTAGCAAAGATAGCTGGCCCTTGAGGTTCAGCTTGCGAAGTTGTTCTTGGTGTAGGGTTTACTTAAGTTCGTTAAGGTTTTTATGCAGTTCCTCGTAACCCAACTTTAAAAGTTTTGATCGGCGATCTCCTGTGCTTTATTTTTCTTATCTTTGCAGCTCTTGACCGGATTACCATTGCAGTTTGTACTTCACGTTCCGCTTTCAGATGTTTAAACTCGAGATTCTTTGATTTCAACTCCAAGCGGATAGCTCCGACTTGTTCATTCATGAGGGTAATTGTTTTTTGTTGTTTTCGAGTAAACTCATAATCCATGCTATTCACCATTACCTGTTTATTTTGCAAACTAACCAAATGTTTGTTATTTTAAATAGGGATATTACTAAGCGCTTCCGCATATACAGTTTAAAGCATGTTCTCTGTAGCTTGGTAATAGGTTGCATCAGTTGTTTTGTAAGCTTTGTCAATTTCTCTGCTAGGGCTTAAAGTATACCACTTCTGCACTAATTTTTCTGTTAATATAATATCGTATTCCATACTAGCAGAAAATATAGCATCTCCTTGTCTAGCGAAAACATTATCCATTACTTCACTTGTTCCCGGTGACTTACATCCTTCTTCACACCTTGTTGTCGTCTGCTCTGCTTTGCCCTCCCGCCTACTGTCTCATGTTCAACTCCATCCTCTACCTGGAACTCGTGTTCTTCGACTCGTTTTCATTCTCCCCTTGCAGTTTCAGCTCTACGGAACCACCAATATCAACTTTAAGCGAAGTTATCTTACTCGCTCTCGGATCTTCTCCACCATCCCTCTCTCTTTAAACTTAACACGTTATTTGCTCCACCTCTCTTTGCAGGGCTGAATTTAAATCGAAATTTTAAAACTCTTATACTTAATTTTATTATAATTTTTGGTTCAAAATTTTATTCATAACTTATATTTCAACAGTATTTTCGAAAATGCAGGAGTTCGTAGCAGCTTTAGCTTCCAATGTGCTTACAAGGAATTGTTGAAGTAATGATTGACAAAAGCCTGCTGTGTCAGCTTCAGTAACAGTCATTTCTGTTTCGGACTCCAGGTCCACAACAGTATCCAAATATGTGTTCAGAATACGTTGACCTTCACGTGCTTCCCCCGTTAATTCTTGTTTGATAACCATCGGTCCTCGTTCCAAGTGGTTTTTACGTGCAAGTTTGTCATCTTATTCTTGTTCAATTCCCTTTCTTGCTTGATGAGCTTTCCCAATTTTTCCTTGGTACTAGAATTTAAAGAAAGTCGTTTGCTCAATACTACTATATGAAACTTAAATTTTACTTACCATCTCGTTAAGATCTCTTGATTCAGTAGTTGATCTTCGATAATATCGAAGATCAACGTCATAAAATCCAACATAAAATCCGTTTGCTGAAGTAGATGCAGAAGTTTGCGGTACAAGAGCCGGCCGCGCCAGATTTTCCAGTCCAGCTATTTCTAAATCTTTAAGTGCTAGCGCATGATTAAAATCGCATCTTGCTTCCGTAATTTTTCTAGTTCAAGCTTGTGAAGCTCCTTCCTAGGCTCTGTATTCTTGGATTTGATAACCTCTTCTAGCTCTTCTCTCATATTTCGCAGTTGATTTGCAAACCTTAATTGTCTTAAATTTGCCGCTCCTAATTCTGTAGCGTGTACGCTTGAAGTAACAAATATAGCTGGCCCTCGAGGTTCAGCTTGCGAATTTAGAGTTTTCTCAATTTCGTTCTGCATTTTCTGCAGCTCCTCGTAACCAACTGTAAAGTTTTTATCGGCGAGCTCTTTTGCTTTATTTTCTAGGTTTTTGCAGCTCTTGACTGAATTATTATTGCAGATTTTAATTTAGGTTCCGATTTCAGATGGTCAATCTCGTGATTCTTTGATTCTAACTCGTCCATTTATGAGGGTGATTGTTCATTGTTGGTTTCGATCAACTTAAAAATCCGTGCTATTTACCATTACCAGATTTCCAAATCTTTGAGTGCTAGTGCATGAATAAACTCGCATCTTGCTTCTGTCATTTTTCTAGTATGTTCAATTTCAAGCTTATGAAGCTCCTTCTCAAGCTCTGTGTTCTTAGATTTTATAGCCCCTTCAAGTTCTTCTCTCATATTTCTCAGCTGGCTTGCCGTGAAAACTTGATTGTCTTGAATTTGCCGCTCATAGTTCTGCGGCGTGTAGGCTTGACGTAGCAAAGCTAGCTGACCCTTGAGGTTCAGCTTGCGAAGTTGTTCGCGGTGAAGGGTTTCCTCTAGCTCCTTTTGATTTTTCTGAAGCTCCTCGTACCCAACTTTAAAGTTTTTATCAGCGAGCTCTTTTGCTTTAATGTTTTTTGCTTTTACAGTTTTTGACCGAATGACCATAGCAGCTTTTACTTTAAGTTCCGCTTGTAAATGCTTAATTGTGAGGATCTTCGACTCTAGCTCCAAGCGGATAGCTCCAACTTGCCCATTCATTAGAGAGATTGTTCTTTCTTGGTTTCGAATAACCTCTTCATCGGTGCTATTAACCATTACAAGTTGTAACATTGCAGAAAGATCTGATGAGCCTGTGCCATCTGGTATGTTGTATAGCTCCTTGAAAGTTTTTCAAAATCGCGAAGCCCGATGACTGTTGCGTTCTGGGCTTTAGCACGTGTAAATTCAACTGCGTCAATAAAAATAAAAATATAAATTTATTAGATAAAATATAAAGAAATGATATATTTTTAAAAAAACAAATATTACATATAGAAGTATAAAATATTTCTTTCATTTTGTGCTTTCGATACCTGTTTTTTGAAACGCATTCCAACGTCCTAAGGGCTCCTTGAGCACGAATGAACGCGCTAGGCACGTTTGTCGTGTTTGTTACGCTGCATCGGAACCGGGGATCTTGCAAGTTCTATGCCTCGAATAAGGCGCGAATGTGATCTAATGACAGCTCAGCAAATATGTCGTGTTGGAATTGTATCCGAAAATCCAGTTGGGCTAAAATAGACATGATTGGCTTGAAGGGATCCGCCCCCTTGATCCTGATGGGGTTTCGAGTTCGGTCGGTCTAAGCGTGGGCATAGTTTAGCATTCTCACTTTGCGGCTCCAGTGCGAGTTGTGCGACTGAGCTGTACGGTACGTACGTACGTACGTACGTCGTTTAGATCAAAGAACTTCGGAGATCTTCTTTACAGTTAAGTAAGATATACTGCTGGTCACGTATGCCATAACACTCAAACTCAAACAGCCTTTACAAGAAATCACGGGTTACTGTAATTAGCTTATATTATAAACAAAATGCATTTATGAAATACTTCTAAGCATTACCAGACCTCTCTAAACCTCTGCTACTATTATCACTTGCTTGACACTAATTAGGGCATTTGTCGGATTCATGTATTTCTGGATACACATGGAAAAATTGTATTTTAAAGTAATTCAAATCAATGTTCTATTAAACTCTAAACTCAAATGACATTTTAAGTCATTTTCGTTTACGCATCCAGAGCTCTTCGTTTTCGATTATTTTCTGCTGGATTATTGTACGGATGTTTTTGCAAATAATCATCTCACAGGACGGCTTGGCAGCTTGGCACAACATTTCCGACGTATTGCAATTCGGAGGTTCATCTAATTTTGGGAACTCTGGTAGTTCAATTAGAAAAAAAACAGGAACAGTTGTTTCGTAAGCTTCGATTCCAGACAGTTTTTGTACATAGACACCCGATCTCCCGTTTATTTTAAACAAAATTGTCTGAGTCCGTATAAGATGCAAAGCAGTCAGCTGGAATATAACCTTTTTGGGTCGTGTCCTTGAACAGTTGTTTTGGATTTATTCCACACGCCAAAGGGCTGGAAAGTATCGAACCATTGGCGTCAAAGTAGAAGATCTATGTATTCAATAGGGTCTACTTATTTGTAGTAGAAAATTTGGTCCTAAAGTATAACGAACAGCATCGGGTGAGGGTGTTGGCACTAACCTTGCCAGTCTCCAAGATTGGCTTGTGATTCTTCGATTGAGCAAGCTAAATCTAGGGTGCTTTAAAATTGGAGAGGACTGGAGATATAAGAGGGTTGAAGCTTCCGAGTTATTCACTGATAGTAGAGGTCAATAGTTTGGTAATATCGTCGATGACACATAATCCGGGTCAGTTCGTTGCATCTTGACCACAAAGTGCAGAGCTTTAACAATTTTAGCACTTCCTAAAGCCCGACGATAGTAATTGTTTGATAAAAAACTCATGTCCATAGATGAGTCACTACCACTTGCAGTGAAAATTGTTACATGTTGACTTTCGGCTGCTTCCGTGATTGTCGTTGGTGGCTCCGTAGCAATTACAGTGGGGATCATGGTTAGTGACTTCGTAGCCGGTACCGTATCCAGACCTTTAAAACGATACGGGTGGTCATCACATTTTGTTAAAAACTGCTTCTCTGGAACTGCTATAGACCAGTTCGTCGAGTTTGAGATAAACACGCCAAGCTGTCAAAATCCATTCTTTGTCTGTCAATCTGATTGATGTTGCGCAAGTAAATTTCGCTGAAGATGTAAGGTGGCAGTTAAGCGACAATATGGTCATTTTAATCGGGTGTTGACAAGAAAATATTGAATCCTGGAAACCGCTAAGTTGGTGGTAGAGGTGTGTTGGGACGGGCAGAGTACCTGCTGTTGCTGTAAGAGAAATGTTGGGTTGCAAGAAAATCAAGTTGAAGACGGTCAGTTCCTGGTGATTACGGTGTATCAAACGTGGCTGACGAATACGAAACCTTTGGTAGAGAGGTGACGGATGCATTATTCACTGCTTGAGGAAGCACTTCTTGACTGCCAGATGCGCAGGGCTTTTACTGCTCGGAAGTCTGTTTGGCAGAAATGTTAATGCGTTAGTGGTGTCAATCTGTGACTGTTCTAGGTACCCGACTGCGTAGGCGTCAATAATTGCTTATTCTGTCCTTATGGGTAGTTGACTTTAGAAACAGCTCTCAGCTCCTTATTACATGATACTGAGGCTTTCTCTTGTAATTTATATTTGGATTATGTGATCGCCACTCGATTACCTTTCAATTGATATTGCCGAAAGAATTTGATATCGACAGACATAGGTTGTAGGTTACCACGTAAATATTGGAGCTGTGAAGAATCTAGTCGCTACAGGAAACATGTTGAGAGTTTTCTTTGGTTGTGTCGTTTTGCTGGGCGTTTCCGCACACGCTGGAAACGGGAGGAATAAACTAAGATTTTGTTTGACTTAAAGCGCGACCTAGGCCCGTAACTGTCGTAGAAACTACGATCGCGCTCACAGGGAGATGGGACGTTAGGGCTAGTCCGGGCTTCTTCCTTTTGGAAGATGGGCGACGGAGGCTTCTCGTGTGGCTGGGTCGGGTCACGGTCACAGACAGGCAGATTGGCAGCAAAGAGCAGATCGAGGCTGGACAAGAGATCAGGCTGGCTAGGCTGCGGGATGAGAACTGAGGCTGGGGCTGTCTCTGAAGAAGTTGGAAGGACGGGAGAGTGGGGCATGACGGGAGCAGGGATTCTGGGGCAGGATACAGGCTATCCTTCCTACAACGCAAATAATTTTCCAGGTTACGTTCGCCAGATGGTCTGGAGTTGTAATTGGCAATATCTTAGGTTTATTTTGCTGAAGGACTACCGCGAGCTTTGCTCTAATTTACTTGATGAATAGTATTTATTGCAGGTAAACCTGTCACAATTATTCTAATCCAAGTTCTTTTTCTTTGTCAATTTCTTTCGCAATGCTTGCTCTGGTGCGAGATTTGGCTCATACGTCTTACAAGCGCTTCAATTAACTTTATCCAGTTTAATCGTACTATATAGTTTGCCAGGTCCCGCCAGCTTTACTAATATATGAGATCGATAATTAGCATAGATGACATCCCACTCAAAAGATTTGTTACCCATGGGTGGAATCGTGGCCATTGCTTATGCTTACTTTCCCATCCTGTAGTAACAACATCAAAATATTCGAAAACTATTTAATCACAATTATTTGCCTAAAATAGCTGACAAGGACTCGCTACAAACTGCGTAAGTATCTTTATTGTACAATTGGAACATGTTGTCAGGGTTTTCAAGAATCAAATCCTTGAACTCCTCCACTTAGCATGAATCTATTACTACTGGCTTATTTTTAGTTATTTCTCGCTTTAGGGAATACAAGTCAACGAACTTGATATCCTTTTCGCCAAAAATGCAAACGAATTGAGCGTTGTTTTAGATAAAAGTGAAATGTTTTCAATTTTCAATCTTTTAAGGAGCAAAAACTGACATCTAGCTCGCTTATGTACCGAAGGTGTGTAGGTTGTCACAACGATTAAAGATTCTGAACTCTGAAGCAGACTGGCCTGTTTGCTGTGGCTAGAGCTTTGGAAGAGACGCCTTTCTTTCCAGTTTCCTTAGTAACCATTTTCGGGAAAGTTTCCTGGCAATTTAATTTGAGTAATGCGGTAATAATAGTTAATAAAAATTTATGCAAATTGTAGGTATATATTGATAAAAAATCTAAACGCTTCAACACGTACCCAAAGTTAGGCGTTAATGCCCAGTGGCTTAGCCAGTATGGTGTTTCGGGTGTAGAAACACCCCCGAAAGTTTAAAAAATTAGATTTTGAAGGTCGTTTTTCAAAAAAATTGCTTGCTGCGCTAGCTTGTGTAGTCAGATTGTTGAAAACCCCCTCCCGACACTTTTTCCCAGCTACGCGCGTCTTGATGCCTTTCCTGGATTTCCTCCTAGTTTATATGTTCATGTATTGTCAAAAATTTTCGGACTGCCTGCAGTGGTGCTCATAAAACATCATCATTTGTTTTATTGTAGTTTTTGGTACACCTAAGGTGCATTGCGCATGTGTGAAGTGGGCACACAGTATCCAATGTTTTGCTACTTATTGTTATGCCTAAAATATTCTTATGGAATTACAAATTAAGTTATGGAGCTGAAACTTTCTCATACAACATTGTAATAAAAACATACTCTCTTTCAAAATAGTCATGTATGTAGCCCATACTCAAAGTCTTTATACTGAAACCCTCTAATAAACTGGCATCCTGCCTACCTCCTGTATGGAAGTGTGAATACATACAAAACAATTCCGTTACATATTTGCTTCATTTTCTAGCCTATAAGGTGCCGTCATGCTCGAGCTGATTCTAAGTGTTATGGATTAGGTCCTGGTGTAGGTAATTACGGTTAATGAGTGGACTGAGACTGAATGTAGCTCGGAGAGTCTTTATTCGATTAAGACAGCAGAGAGAACAGAGCCTGGTCTCTCTCTTGGCTCCTTTTATCCACCGCAAGACCACCGAGGCCCGAGCTAGTCGGACCTCCCCCCGCGCGTGGCAAGGCGAGAGCGAGCGGAGGAGCCGGGGTCTGCGACAATACATCATTGGCATATTACATATATAAAAAATCTCCCCCTATTACATTTAAATTGATTGTCCGGGATGGAACGGGCAATCAACTATAGCTAAATTTAGGTGGTTATTTATGTATTGAAAAAAAATTGATGCTAAGTTTATTTACTGAAAAGGAGTTGGTTTGATGCTTGACAATGCAACCTAACCCCTAACCCGAGTCCTACCTCTTGTGGCTGAGACGTACGCTAGGGTCTAGGTTAATCGGCGGAGGCTTCCTATCGCCGGAGTCGGTTGACTCTAGTAACGCTAGTCAGTGAGGCTTAGCCTCTACCGGCGGCAATCCGCCGGTAGATGCTGTTGTTTGGGCTAGTACAGCGAGTCGGTGACTCTGCTGGAGGCCGTCTGCTTCTCTAAAGTTCAGGCTAAGCGTACCTTGAATGAAATGCCAAAGATTTCCAACGAAGTCAGCGACGGGACCAGAGGTGTGTAGAAGGAAGCACTAATTTATTTAAAGAATATTTAGACTGGAAGAGAAGGACTGAACCGGACAACAGCTAGATTAGAACTTAGCGTCT
>VNWX01001956.1:0-13434 GCA_009869905.1 Ceratophysella communis | reverse complement strand
CCAGCCAACAACTACGGCATGCAGGGAAACTGATGGACTGGCGAGATATAAACACTGAACGACTGGCTTGAGGAAGGAAACCGTCAGCATAATTTGGACGAAGGGTTTACTAAACTACTAGCGACTTGGTCCAGGGCTGAAGAAAAGTTTTCAAACCCTTTAAATACTTATTTAGGCTTGAGACAACAACTCGGCCAAGGCATCAAAGCTCAGTAATAAGGGTTGGGTCCACTCAACAACATCCAAATCCAAGTACACAAAAGTCCGGCGAACTCTTGTGAAGAAAAGTTTCTTAGGAAGAAGAATGTCGATGTTGTAGGCATCTTAGCATCACTCAAGACGGTGGTAGAGCAGACGTAAGATGTAGCATAGTACCTTATGCATAAAAAAGTTCTCAACATTTTTTCTTATACAGCCTCCGAAATTCCTGCCTGTTCGAAATGTTCCAAGCCGCAGCACGTTCTCCAGCTACTCCTACAAACCATCTGGCCACCTCAGTCATCATGAGTATCTACAAATTTTCATGCTACAAAACCGATGAATGAATAGAACAGAAGCGGAGCAAAGGCTAAGTTCTTGATCCAGAAAAAATCTGTATAGCATACGATGCCATGGCTTGGTTTAGGTCGTAATCAGAGAGTAGTAAACACGCGTCGTGCCGCCATGCATTCCGTTTATCCCATACCAGAATCCTTTTGAATTATTCTCTTTTTAAGTGAAAGAAATCTATAAATTTAATACTTGAACCTGCCAATCTGAAACAGTTTCAAAGGGAGAAGACTACATTTTTTTCCGGGAGATTTGGGAAGTAAAAACCGCACGAGGTGCTTCAAATAGATGTAAAGGATTGAAGCATCAAAGGCGGACTTAAAAAATACTTAAATCGAGGCAGGCGAGAGTCGGGATTTGAAGTCGTCTAGAGGGTCTCACTCAGGGCGACCAGATGGGAGATGGGAAATTCTTTTAGAGCATGGCAACTGGCTGGCGACCGAATAAGTTAGAAACCTGACTGGAAGATGTAACGGCTTGCTTTAGTGAATCTTATAAACTAGTTCCATAACAACAGGACAAGGCCAATTAGGTTGGGTACGGCCGAGAGCCGACTCGACTAGACATAAATTCCATTACTTTATGCATCAATTTTAGTGCCCGTCATGGCCCAGGTAATCATAAATCAATGACGAAGACTAATGGGCGATTCTAACTTTTGGTTTCCATACTGTATTTGCACTGTTTTTAAATTTCATTCTATTTTGTCGGTTTCAATTCGTTAGTTCCATGCTGCGACATCAAAAGCTATTCAAAATTCAAACTGCCAAATGCATAGGTAATTCAAATTCAGATTCGATTACGTACCAACAAATAGAAAATGATAGAATGCCACGGTTGCTTATGCATTACAAGTTTTATTCATATTTATGAGTTACCATTTCAAAGGGCGTAATCAAAAATCAATAGGAAGTCCTTGAGCACTGTATCACTGTTGAGTGCCATCACGGAGCTGTTTCGCGAAATCAGAAGCCTGCAAGTCAGTCAAGTAGTCTAGTCAGCAGGAGAAATCCCGGGGAGAGGCCTATTAGTTCCGTTTTATGGTCCTCGCTCGTCGTCAATCTTGTTTGACTCTGTTATTCTACTGGGAGGCCGACTGCCTGGATACTACTATACTGAAGAGCGAACTGTCTCAAGACAAAAAAAAACTTGTCCTAAATAGAAACATCAATCAATCAATTACACGCCGAGAGAGAGAGAAAGCAAACTTTATGTCCCCCCACTTTGGCTTTCCATGACTGACATACTCAGACGCCCAGCTTCCGTTCGTCGTTGCTAAAGCCAAATGCCTGTTCTGCACTATCAAGTACTCAGATCCATCTTAGACGAAAACGAAATAAATATATTGGATGTCCGTGTCCAGCCCAGAACCAGAATTCTTGGTCGTTTTATAGCATATAAAATCGATCTCTGCGTTTCTCCGGAACTCGGTTACCTTGGAAGGGACGCCAGGCGCGCAGATATACTTATACTGCTTTTGAGCTGTCCTGTCCATGCCCATGAAGCCATGGTCAACAGGACCATCAAAGACAACGATCTCAGTAAAACATCCGTAAAACTGAAAGAAAATACCTCGAACAACTCAGGAGAAAAAAGAAAACACTTTCTCCTGTTTTACTATTATTTCTACAGCCTGAAACATGGAACAGGTACTCAAGCGACTCTCTCGACCGGGTGAAGATAACGGTCCCATTCCAATACAATGTAATGTAATATAGTAGCATTTCGTTTTCTAACGCTACCTTACCACTTCAGAGCACTCGAGATAGGACACAACAAATCAATATTACATGGGAACTTTTCTCTACAAGAAGGCTCCGAGCGTCGTTATTTTCAATTCTAGACAATATCTCTTTTCTGTAATATGCCTCTGCCTGTGTCGGAATCTAAGCAAGGAAACCATAACCACGCTATAACTAGCATCTGACCTACAACCTGCCTTCAGACTCTCGAGACAAAAGATTCCAGATTCAAGCCGAGAATACAGGAATTCCAAGACAATTCCAACCTGCTCCAAATCCCATGTCTGGCCGGGCTTTAGTCTTCTACAAAGAAAAGAAGCCACCCAGGGGGTTCCAGAAAAGTTCCAGATTTTCTTCAGTTTCTGCTCTTTTGTTAATACAAAGTACACACAAAAAGCTCAGCCTCATACCTGCTGCAGATAGAGATTGAATAAGGGCGTGACTGCGGGCAACAAAAAAGTACAGTAAAAACAATCAGGGCGAAGACTGGAGACTGGCTATGGTACACAGACTAATCCAGATCAAAAAGTTACGAGAAACCTACTTCTTTTCACCTCCACGTGTGACTCAAGAGAAACCACACAAGACAGGAGGAGCTAAATCAAGACATGACATGCTATACTGTGTGAAAGGCAAACTAAAGTTGACACTACGGACCAAAAACAGCGTAACCCCATTAGCTCTGACCGCTCCAGCTGAGACCACTCAAAACCCAGTTGTCCAGTTCACAAAGTGATACGACAGTTTCAATAGGTTTCAAGCATACCAGCTAGTGTTTTCATGCTTCCGTCCAATTCTGAATTTCAAACTACTTAAAGGCAATTTAGCAACTGCTCTATTTTACCAGCCCACCCGTTGCCTACTTTTCCAATTTTCTACACCCAAGGTAATGTCAGAGTGAGTATGGATTAATCATTAGCCTGTCCAACCAACCGGTAAACTGTACGCTCGTGCAGATAAAAGATAAAACCCGGGTGTTCTGACATGTCAGACGTGCAAAAATAATTCATATGACGTGCGGCAAATATGACAAAACAAGGACTCCTGCTGATTCCCCTGTAGGGAAGACAATACGGGTGGATATACAATGAAAGAAAGACCAGTCTACCCGACCAGACCACTAATGTTATGGATTTTTTTCTTTTATTACCACGTTTAGTTTTAGTTGCTGTGTAGTAACTCAGCTTCTAGCTTTCTACTGCCTACAAAGAATACATACATAGAAATGAAGCTAGAGCGCCAAGCAACCGCAGTGATCAATTACAATGAGCTCTCAGAAACATATGCTCACAAGACTTTCACGTTCTCATCGAAGACAATGTGCAGAAGAGAGAAGTTCCAGAAGGGGTTTTTGGACTAAACTCTCTTCTAATAATTTACTGAAAGGCGACTTTCTCTTGAGAAGGCTCACTAATTCAAATGAATTAGTTCTCTTGAGTATCATTTGCAACAGGATTCTGAGAAGCTACAGACTGTCTTCGGCGAAGGCCATAGGCAGAATCATCACAGTCAGAGCAGCGTCTTGTGTTTACGTTGTAGCACTGTTCTACGAAGATCGAGACAACGTATCAAGTGCAAGTCAATAGGCAACAGCATACAGCATGTTTTGTTAACTATAAGATAGTGTCATTTATCTCGATCTGACATGTCAATGTGTCCTGTATCATATTCACGCCCAACGCACGTTCGAAAGCATCATTTTGAACAAACATTGATTTTAGGCGACCTTCACAGTTGTATGATCTACGCTACGACTGCTAAAACGAACAAGAACCAGGCCCAAAACCCAGAAATTTGCAATGCTCAAACAACTCAAACAACTATGTCATTATTGGACATGATGGCATAGGCACAGGCTCGCACAGGCTAAAATGCTCAAGGCTAGAAATAATTCATGGCGACTAGCAATCATTGGAGTTATTCACGAACCAAATTCAATCTGAAAAGGCGAAACTCCAGGTTTTAAGATCGATACTAAAATATTAAACCCGAAAGTTGAGGTGCCTTCTGGAGTTTTTCATGGGGTCCGTACCAATCAATAATCGAAACAGCCACTTCAGCCTTAACTAAACATGAATTTTCATCACTATCCACAGCGTGCTAAACCTATAAACCTTTATCCTCAAATTAAACCCTGGAGCACGCCAACAAAATTAAAAGCTAACACAGCGTGTTCTCAATTACTACTAATTGCTCTCATTCAAACATGCAAAAAAGGCTGATGTTCCATGAGCATTGCAGCTTAGCAACTAAAGTCGTTAAATGTAACCAATTACAACATCCTCCTAGTATGGCATGCCTCCTTTCGATCGTGACATGTGTACTCAGCACAGGATTTACATTTTATAACAAGACAACAAGGCCTGAGCGAAGGACTACAAAAGCTATTTCTCAACTTGACTGACAAAAGAAAAGCATCAAACTCCATAGATTGTTAGAGCCTTCCTAATTAGCAGACCTCTTGGTGGTAAATGGTCCAGGCATTTAATAACATTCCCAGTTTCCGCCCGACCCTTCTAGGATGGATCAAACGGAAAGGCTTGTTTGTCTTTTCAATAGGAGAAATACCTCGTCAATCTAATAAGGCGTTAAGGCCTTTAATTTTGAAACTCCATGGAATCTTCAGTATTTCCCCCAGACAACCCAAGACCCTATGGTGTGCAGTGTTTACCAACTTTCCCATTATAACAATTTATTTTATCCAGGAGCCTCAACATCGAGTTGCAAGGCACCAAGCGAAGGTGGTTTTCGTTTTCAATTTCCTCCAGCCTCCAGCCAGCAGCTCTAAGAACGTTAATATTGCACAGACACAGATTACTCAACTCAACGCGGAAGCCTACAGCTTACAGCATCAAGTTCCAGCCCACAACCCAATCCAAATGCAAGCGCAAACATCCATGAATATAAGAGACTGCGTCAATTGGTATGTACACACATTCCGAATTCCAAGTACATATACACAAAAAGGACCGCAAACAAAAGAAGAATGCCTCGAGGGAGGAGTGAGAAACATGGTTTCGGTTCGGATTTGAAAAAGCCGATGATGAGAAGAATTCAAAAGATTTTTTTCATTTCTTTTTTGGGTTCGAAAAAGGGAAACCAAAACTGGGGTTTGGTGGTTTCGTTAGCCTACAGCCCACTGAATCAACATCTCTACTTTGGATTTTCAATATGGATTAGGTAGGTGTTTTCTCCATTATTTTTCTGAAGTAGGTGCTAGGTGCTGTCGCCATTGTTTACTTCGGTAGGAGGTCGTAGTCGTAAATAGTCTGGAAATGCCGACTAGGTTATAGGTTATAGGGTATGTTGCAGCGCCGAAACACGACGTTTACATTGTGGGTACACTGAAAAGAGAATTCAGGGCACAATCCACTTACAGCTTACGTATCCGATTCTGAAATGAACGTCCTTATCTGATTGAAATACCCAGCAAAACAAAGTGCTTATTTTCGCGTAGGACATAATTCACTCCATTATAAGAAGCTTAAGGTCATGCTTTGCGGTCAGCTGCGATAAGCACCGACGAACTAAATAGCATTGTGCTGATTTAAAATATCAAGACATCAGCCAAGGAGTAGTAATCGGGCACTGAGCAGAACTTGACAGAAATACCTGACACTCTTAGGTAATGGAGTTTCCACTTTAGCTTTAGCCTTATTTCCTCAAGGAATAGTTCGATTCCGATAGGCCGCTATGAATGACGCTATAAAGCTTTCATTTTCTACTAATGCGCTAGTTTCACCTCTCAACCCGGCCATTTGCTTTTAACACGGCAGGGCGCAGAGTTCAATCAGACAATGGATAAAATAATGCCTCTTCTCTCTAGGAAACCCTCCTTCTGGACACACAAAAACGTATAAAAACGTATACACCCACGGAATACCACACACCGTTACAGAGTGCCTATTAGACTGAAGGAGTGCTATGATTATAGGGTAGGTATAACTGATCCAATTCTTTATTTGGGTTCAACAAAGCAAATAAAAAGCTTTAGCTATTATAGCGCTCAAGATCAGCCCAGGCCTTTGCCTGATTAATGACTGAAATTGAAACTTGAACGACTAAAGTTGGTATACCTTAAAAGAGCAATCGGAACGGAGAAGAATGCACTGCAGATTGCAGAAAAAAGTACCATTTGAGCTTCGGATCGGAAGTGCCTAGAGATTGCTCGGCTCCATTTAAACAATTTAGAGGCAACACTTTAGGAACATTTTACTCCAGTATTAAAATTGTTGTCTTTGGCAAAAAATCTATGAAATTCAGGAGTTTCGGCAGAATTTCGCAAGCAGGAAATACTTCTAGAACACTTGCAAGGCAGGATGTTTACAATATAAAACACGAACACTGAGCAGGTGCATTATCAAGTTATACAAGCCCATCATCGTCCTAATAAATTGAAAATTTAAACATACAATGGAGGCAGTAAAATACACACCGCCTCCTCTGTCAAATACATAAAAGAACCTAAACTTCTGTGAATTCCATACAGTCACGGATTCTAGGTGTCGTGAGTCGTGACATGAAATCCCGTCTTTGATCAGATTTGATGGAACAAAAAAAAACCAGCTTCAGATTCAAATGTCCGTCCTACAATCAAAGCTTTTCCATCAAATTGACAATAATATTTCCAGAACAGATCATCGGGTAAGTCGAAATTCTTTGGAATGCTTTTATTTCAGATCCCTTGACAAGATTTTAACACCGAATAAAAAATTCAAATGAAACGGTAATCTGATCCATGGCAATTTATATATGTTTCATCTGAGGTTGATCTGTGATGTTCATCATGCCCTACTAAAGATAAGTGTTAGAGACAACCTGACATTATATGCCCACATACTGAATATTTTACGTCTTAGTCAATTCAATTGTGACAGATGACAAGGATGAAGGAGCAACACAGGTTGAAGAGCTAGGAATTTAAATTAAAAGCAGGGCAGCTAGCCTTGAACCTGGATCCAGTTCGAATTCCTGAATGAATTTACAAATATTTTCAGCTGAAGAGAGTTCAATGAAACGTACTTCTGAGATTTCCACATTTCTTAGAAATTACGACAAACCATGTCAACACTGAATAGTGCGTCAAATACTAAGAAATATTTTCAACAAAGAAATACAATGAAATATTCATCTCATCACGCTTCAAGATCATATACCACACAAATCCATATAGTCTAACAAAAGGCGTGGGTATGTCTTAACCCGTTTCCAAAGTATGTTTTCGGTTCTTGAGCACAAGAGTGAGAACAGTATTACGAAACGTAGTAGGTAGGTCTCTTTTAAATGCAAATCAGCCTCTTCTCATCCCACAAAACACGCTTCAACTTCAACTCATTCAGCTTTTCCAAAAGTACAAAGTAAAATAACTATATAGGTTATACGTCTAAACTAAAGGTCTGAGGGTTATTATACCGACAAACTCTTACTCTGACCGAACCGCGGCAATGATGATGCCAAGTGCCAAGCCAGCACCACCAGCAGTGTCGACATACTAAGCCTCTCTTCCCCATACACTAGCCATCCCTATATATAGGCATGGCTAGTGTATGTCTCTTCCCTTGCACAAACCCTATTATTATTCATCAAAGAGCGGAATTGAATTGAAAGGAGCCAGGGCCAGGAAAATGATGGATTGAACTAAATCCTAGCTCACGGCTTCCTTTCGGAACATTTAGTTTATTCTGAGAACCAAAGGTAAGGATGAAATCATGCATCAACTGGAGTTCAGTCGGCCACCCGCACAACACAACCTAAAATTATGAGGTATTTTTAAGTGGAATAGAAAACACTGTTGCATCAAAACACCATCCGGTCCAACGCCGCGCCAGTATAATTGCCTGACGTAGTTAAGCTGCATAATGTCAGTCCAGCCAATACGAAATTCATAAAATACACCCACGCCATTCAGGTAAACCATTATTTCCAGTCCGCGTCTCTGTCTGGTGTAGAATAAAGCGAGCGAGCGGTGCCAAAGGAAGTTCATAGTCAGGAATGCAACACGCAACGAAATGAAAGAGAAGAAAGTAGAATTTAATATTATGCAACCGCAGCAGCACACCTTCCGGCTTCAGGAAGCGGGCGTCCATGAAACAAAGCCGATAAGCAACAAAGTTCCAGGTCAAGTCACTCCTACGTAAAATAATAGGCAATACATCCCAGCTAAGACAAGGCTCTATTGTTCATGTTCAAGTTCTGTTACAAGAAGGAATGTCCGGAACTGGAAAGAAGTCAGGTTCATGTTCATTCCGAATATCCATATCCAGCTTAACTACAGGCAAAGCTAGTAGATATACGCTACGTGGTTATTACAAAACGCCTTCCCCGTCAAACGGAGGATTAACGTGTGGAAAATCCGTGCTTCCAGCGATACAAATATTGCACGCCTGACACTTCAAACAGCTAATATGGAATACACAAGATGTTCTTCGTGTGGGTGTTATGATGAGCGACTTCGACTTTCGAAAGACTTAAGTACAGAACACAACTTATTTCATAACAGCCAGCTAAGCTGATACACATCCAACATTACACGGCGAATGGCGAATACCAGTCAAAAGAAACGGAAAGTGTCATTGCGAAACAACATCGATAACAGGCACAATANCACATCCAACATTACACGGCGAATGGCGAATACCAGTCAAAAGAAACGGAAAGTGTCATTGCGAAACAACATCGATAACAGGCACAATATAATACAATACAAATCCAATCAATTTTTTGTACAATAATTGATTTTTAGCGCTGCATGGGGCAGATCTAATCTAAGAACAGACGTCCGAGCAATACATAGAAATCAGACGTTGAGAAAATGTGCGAGGGCAAGTGCCTGTTTACAAGAAGTAAATTCCAATGCAGAGCTCACAATGTCTTATGTCGCTATTTCTTTGAAATGACATACCAGCAGAGCAGCCATGCCTTTCCGACTCCGACCGATCCGAATGACTAGAATTACATTTCCCATCTCATCTCATTTCCTGACTAAACTAATTGTAAACTCTCGAGGAAGTCGGAAAGAACTAGGTTATGTTATGAAATGAATGGAGGAGACGTAAAATGCTTCCAGTGGGCTTTAAATTCATTTCCATCACAGTTCATTTCCAGCTTACGAGGGTCATAATATCCTCCTTCCAATCCTTCAGCGTCAGTACTCAATTCTGTACTGTAGGGTTAAAACGACTTGCTATTCCTGAGTCTAGCGCTCCTCGTGCTAGACACTAGACTGGTCCACATCCACAGTATAACGCAATTGTTATTAAATTTACAATTATTTAACTCATATGTGGCTGAAAATGATACTTTAGGCTGCAATATCGAGACAAGTCCCAACAATTTGGCAAGGCTCAAAAGATCTGAAACTGTCTAGACTAGACTCCTGTGCCCTTGAGAAACTCAACTACAGCTTCATCTGAATCTTATTTTCTAACTCATTTCCTGCTGTTACCCGGCTCTTGAATTCTATTTGAAACTCGTGTCACAGATCATAGGAAGCCAGATGGAAGAGAACGTCCACCGCTTTTGTTTTCACAAAGGTCCCACCGTAACATTGGGTTACTGTATTTTTACAAGAGGGTCCCAGAGTAGCAGTAGCAGCCCCAACATCAAACAACATCTGGGAATATCACTGGTGTGGCACACGAGATTAACATCCGTACAGACGATACGCCGAGTAACTTGAACTCTGTGAGTGAATGAACAAGCCGGATTTATTTCTCTTGGGTTCACTGTTTAAAATTGGAATTACACATCAAATAATAGGGAAAACCCAGGCACGACGGGTTAAGGCTTTTGGTCTCCAATTTTACATACTTACTATGCATTACATTCTGAATTACTGCTCTTTGTGTAATGAATAATGAACTCTGAACGGCTGCAGCTAGCCAGCTTTCGGGTAGGTCCTCAGTTCTCCGCACAAACTATGTCCAATGCGTGTTTACGGATTTTTATTTGTCTGCTCTATACTGGCTAATTCTATATATATGATTTACGAAGAAACGAAAATGTTCTCGTTACAGCTTCCAGCTATTATAAATCTGATGGATTTCCTCTTTCTGACAGTGCCCGTGTCATTTGAAACAAGATAATAACATATTCCTGGTATTCCATTATTTGACACCCCTTGTAAACCACCCACCCTCAAGTCCTAGAAATATTCTGGTTTACGTATTTACACGGAATCAAGCAGCTCGTCACTCACGTCAATGAATTACATAACAAAGGAAGTCGCGTCATAGAGGGTAACATTCATACAGACAGACGCTGACATTCATCTAACAAACCTTTGGCCTAAGGCCTGCTGGCCGGGTGGTATCGTATATTGGAGCATTATGAATAAGCATTCGAAATTCGAACGTACGTATACCAGGGAAGTTCATGTCATGAGCTTCAGCAGGGGTTTCGTGTTTCAAAACCAGGGAATAGTACACCGCAGTGAATTGGATACTTAAATTGTTTTATGAGAATTCCAGCTCTAACAACAAACTTTGCGAAATTGTGCAAAATACAAAGTAATAACGTATGGGATAAGGCTTAGAGACCTGCCTCGCACCGAGGCGCCAAAGGAAGATTAAAGTGGGTAATCTATGTTCTCCTTAATGGGTTCAATGTAGTAAATCTCACGTAAATGTAATTTCGGTTTACTGCAAGTCAGCCAACACTTGTCTCAATGATATCAGACAGACGGACAAGCAAATACACGACAACACTTGAGGCTTTGGATCTTAAATCTAAACGAGCTTAAGTCTTGTGAACCCATCATCATTCTATTCTCCTCAATTCTATCCAAAGCACAGGTCTGAATAGAAGACATTCAGTACGATAAAGTGTCACTAAAGCCGATTTGAATCTAGGATTTAAAAAAGTCACTAACGCAACGGATGTTTTCAACTAACTATGTATATTGGCAAACCCTAACGAAACATCATTGACTAGATCACTAATGGCACCGCCGAGAGAGACGAGTCAACAAGAATACAAGAAACCAAGCCAGACAGACACTCAGAATTGTCCATAACGACCTGGGTTGACTCGTTGTCGTTGAGTTGTCTGGCTTGGCCTGGGTTTAAAAACCGAGGATGAACCTTCAGTCACTGCATTTGCATCACAATTGGCGTTTTTGGCAGAGCTTTGAGTCTTTGAGTGAAATACAAAAAGAGACGCCTCTATAAAAAGAAATCTCAAACAAGCTTCATGCTTAGTCCGCCCTGCGGCTTTCACTCCAGATTGTATACACAAATCCAATCACGATGACACAAACACTGCCGAGATTTTAAGCTAAAACAAACACCGGCACGGCATAGCAGCACCCTAAAAATCCGGTTTTTGAAATTCATGAAAATTTCACGTGTGTTTACAAAATTGATTTTTTGGCAAAACAAATCAAACAAAACCAGACAGCGCTTCCTTCGGGCGAGCATATGATAGACAAAACATAAAACAACGTTCAAATATACATCAGGAACAAGATCAAGTGCCCAAGTCAAAATGAGACAGAAAACGAGATGCTAAGCCAGAAACAAGTGTACCGAGAGAGGAGTCAAATTAAATCTGGATATATACACGAGTCTCTGCGTAAACATAAAATCGACACAAACACTGCCGAGACTTTAACCTATTAAAACAAACACCGGCACGGCATAGCAGCACCCTAAAAATCCGGTTTTTGAAATTCATGAAAATTTCACGTGTGTTTACAAAATTGATTTTTTGGCAAAACAAATCAAGCAAAACCAGACAGCGCTTCCTTCGGGCGAGCATATAATAGACAAAACATAAAACAACGTTCAAATATACATCAGGAACCAGATCAAGTGCCCAAGTCAATATGAGACAGAAAACGAGATGCTAAGCCAGAAACAAGTGTACCGAGAGAGGAGTCAAATTAAATCTGGATATATACACGAGTCTCTGCGTAAACATAAAATTCTACGAAGAAAAAGTTTTGTTTAAAACTTATAAAGTCATTCTCCAAATCCTGACTTATGAGTAATTCGCTAGTACTCGCTCGCCTCATTTCTGGGCTCGGTTCGCTTGTGTTTTGATGTCGAGAGACTAAAAATAGATGAAAGGAAACAAGACATTAGGAGCATAATTTGCACCCTCATTTCCATCGTTTGCGCCTCTTCAGGGACTGGAAAATATGCATGTACGCGAGTCGGGGCGTGTGGAAACAACTTGATTGCATTATGATTTACTATAGCACTGAGCACAGAAGCGGACAATGAAAACACGCCTCCATCAAACGAATTACTGTTCACTGTTATTATTACACAAAGTACAGTAACCCTTAACCCTCCAGTAATTGCATGTATTTGTAATCTCCACAGGCGGACTAATCATACGGAATTGGCAACGGCATCTGGATTTAGAAAGAGTATAGTTTATGTTAGCCAAAAACTAATAAACATCCTCTATAGATGATGGATTGGTATCCTGTAGGGAAGGTCAAATTAATCATAACACGATATGCATTATGCATTGCGATTTGTAATCTAAACGGAAGTGTTAACTATTCGGTTAAAATAAACCGCAAATCATAGATATAGGTACAAAATGTTCAGGATAAAAACATACACGTTTAGCCAAAAGTCAATGCACAGACACTGATTAGATGAGAGATAATATGTATGTTTGTGTGCTTAGGTGCATAACTTAACTCCTGCAGCCATTTTAATATCCGCCAGGAAATCACAAACAAAACTTTGCAAAAATATTCCAAATCCAGACCTCAGACAGAACTAAAAACCCACAAATCATACACAATTCGCAAATGGAATACTAATATAGGTTCCAAAAAGTCAAAAATTATTCCATTTGACATTTTGGTATGCTAAAAGTGAAGACTAGTTCCGAGAAAAACAGAGAAAGTTCATAGTCAAATCGGAACTTCGTTCTCGAGGTTGGCATTTCGCGTGCTTATTAGGCTACCAGTCAAGTTAGTTACACTACCAGCTCTTCCGATACTATACATCTATCCACATCCACACCAACTCAACTCAACTACCGAGAAAACTTTTATGCGATCAATAAATCATGCTCCGAATATCCATTACTCTTCATACTATATTCATGTATCCTATCTACTAGCCCAGCACGCTCATTTCCGCAAAACCTCTCAGCTAAAAAGTGTCAAGAGCTAGTATAG
>VNWX01001955.1:0-13437 GCA_009869905.1 Ceratophysella communis | reverse complement strand
ATACTGCCAAAGTATACCGCCGACTACAAATAGCAAAACTGGAGAAACAACGATAAATGGTGTAAAAAAGAGGAACTGGTCAAATCGATTCACATCGTTTGAAATCAGGTTACTCAGCTGTCCAGCACTCGTTTCTAATAATCCTCTTCGATTTAGGCGGAGTGACTGCGAAAAGAAAATGTTACCGCAATTATACATTTCAAAATGCACTCGTATGCGTATTTTCTTACGCATTCAAATAATAACAAAAAATGGTGAGTGCCACCTTCTGATAAAGCAAGCTCGTGAGCGCAACACGAATTCTCATGGCGGAATGATCTAGCCAAAATCTTGCATGATGGTTACACAGTGAGCTCAGGAAGGTTATTAAAATAAATAAGCCAGCAAGTGAGTAACCGACTTAAGGAGAGTAACTTCCGCCCAGGAATCGAATTAGTTCACCAATCAAAATCGAAATACTCACTCTAAATGAAAATCAAAATTTCATAAAATTCACCGAAACCTACAATTTTAATTGTGATTTCTATTTAAAACAGTATTGAATTAAAATGAATCTTACCTCAGCACACACTGTTGAAAAAGTATGACTAATAAACTTTTCATGTATTGAGCTCCAAACATTTTGATCAAAGTCCTTTTTAAGCTCGGCTTGTGTTTTTTAATTTCGGCATTCCATAACATTCCTAGCTCTAATCCTAGATTCTCTGTCAAATCCTTTGACCAACAGTTTGGGATGTCCTTTTGCTCTAATTCCTTTTTTGAACCTTTCCACACCAGCGGAAATAGCCAGCTTTAAATGTTAGAACAAAATGATGCATTACTATACAAATTAACAGATGTGCAGTGTTACATGATATGAATTTATTTTAATACAAAAATGTAGTAATAATATTACCAAAATCCAAGTCGTGAAATCCAGTTAGTAGCGTTAGCTTCTTTCCCTGATTTTGGCATGTTTGAAGCTTGATTCCCATCAGTGGTCGGAATGCCCTTAGTTTCTTTCTGTTGGTAGCTTTGCTATATTTGGGATGCATCACATGTTTTCAATCGGTAGTAAGAAATAATTTCGCAGTAGTGCTGTGTAACACATTTAAGTGTTTTGCACGACGTTAAACAGTTTTAGGAATAAAGTTTGTCTACTGACTGAGGAACAAACCTGGAGGTATATGACCCTAAACACGGGATGTCTACTATACTTGTAAGAGGGTAGTAAACATGTTTGTCCATTTGTATGCATATTTGAATGCGTTAAACTGCGCGTGAGTTTAAAACAGAAGAATTGATCAGCCGAATTGGTTTATTTAAAAACCAGTTCCAGAAATTGAATAGCTTTAATTAAAATTATATTATATTATATTTTAAATTAAAATTAGGTATAATTTTTAACTTTTCTAAATTAGACATGATTTTGGTTCATTCGTAACGAATTCGCCATGCCAGAAGACTTCCTCCTGCATTTCTTACAGCAGTAAATAGTGATTGAAGAGATACAAAAGATGAAATTTGACATGCGGTTTAACTGCATGAACTCCGCAAATTTTCTTACCTGTAAGGCGGGCTTCTCGCTAGTAGAAA
This sequence comes from Ceratophysella communis, assembly GCA_009869905.1. NCBI lineage: Eukaryota > Metazoa > Arthropoda > Collembola > Poduromorpha > Hypogastruridae > Ceratophysella > Ceratophysella communis. The sequence continues at coordinate 11,862 of VNWX01001955.1, read as the reverse complement.
ATTAAACCTCGTTCATATATGCTACACCAGTCTACTGTGTAAAAATGCCAGTACTGAAACCGGTTCATCGTGTAGTTAGATACCATGTTATTCAGTTCTTCCAGTCCGGTTTTGAAGAATAATTAGCTGTCGCATATTATCATAAGTTATATAAGCAACGTTTGACATGATTGTTTTATAAACAATTTTGAGATTGCAGTATCATTAAAAATTCGTTTAAAACAAAGTAAATAAATCTATAAGCAATGAAATAATATTCCAATTGTAAATAGAAATGTATTGACAATTCTCAACCTCAATTACCAATAAACGTATATAAACTAAGGCAAAAATTAACTATTTTGTTCGAATTTTGATAATGACTTCAGGTGTAAAATTTCTTACAATTGGAAGCTCTCCTTGAATATCTATTTCAAAATCAAAATTCTGTATTAAAGCTGTCAAGAAGAAAAACAAGTTTGTCAATGCCAAATTTTCAGCTGGACATATTCTTTTTCCGATTGAAAATGGTACAATATGTTCATCTTTTTGAAACTGGCCGTCTTCTGTTATAAATCTGTCTGGACGGAAGTTTTCAGGATCCCCCCAATATTCCTTATCATGATGANGTTTTCAGGATCCCCCCAATATTCCTTATCATGATGAATTTGGTACAAATGTGCGCAAACAATTGTGTCCTTTGGTAAGAAATAATTTTCAAATACGAGGTCCTCCATCACACTGTGCATTATTGCAATTCCAGCAATAGTGGCCACGCGTAAGGTTTCCGTGATACAGGCTTGTGTAAATGGCATTCTATCAAAATATTATATTTTTTCAGTTAGTTTTAAAATTTAAAACATTTCTTTCGTTGTCTGCTAACCTTAATCGATCTGTTCCATTAGGCAATCGATTCGGCCCGACAACAGTATCAATTTCTTTCCGAAGTTTCTGCAAGGCTTCGGGATGCTTGAATAAATAGTAGATAGCCCAGCATAACGTGGTGGAAGTTGTTCCAGCTCCAACAGCACACAAAGTTGTGAGAACGTCCAGTAAATTTCGTCCTGTATTAAATACATTAAAATATTTTGAAGATCAAATCTTAACGAGCCAGAATCGGCATTACTATCGCTAGCATGTTTTTTTCTCATTCAATAAAAGTAAATATTAGTGTAATTTTGACATTCAAATCGGTAAATTTTCTGAAAAAATATATGAAGATCTGTGTTAGCTCCAATCATCAAGCAGCATAGCTTAGGTCAGTTTGAAAGCTTAAATTTTCTGGCCAAACATCTCCGGCAAATTCGCTGATAGTATAATAGAACTTACGCCCTTTCTCGCCGTAAAAACTTGTGTTGACATCCGTTGTCTGTTCAATTTGCTTAAGATAAGAACGAATAAATGTATTTTGAGTCTCTAAAGATGATGCTAACTCGTGGTTCTTGACTAAATCTTGGAATATTTTCCGCAGCTCTTTTACAGCAAATTTTTCATTCCAGTATCCCTTCCAATCATAATACAATTGAAATGGTTTGGGTAAGTGACCAACTGGGCCTAATAGGTCTGGTTCGATCAAACCACTGAAATGATTAATGATCTTGAGAAACACAAGGCTAAGTAAAAATTCAAAAATATTGCTGTAATGCGTAGCACACCGGTGACACAAATAGTGTAAATTAAGTGCCTCCGGATCCCACACATCATGTCGTTCCCCAGCGACAATTTGCCATAGTGGGTTTATCATTGCAATTTCGAGAGTTTCTTTCAAGGAGATTTTGGTGCCTATATTAGATCTAAACAATGCATGAATCAATGGCAATCATTCTATTGTCGTTGAATAAAAAAATAAATGCTTAACCCTTACTTAATGTACTCGATCAATTGCGAAACTTCTTTAAGAATTGTTATCTCGTACTCCGGTTTGCCCATGCCGAGGTCTCGTAACGTACCGAATGTAAATTTTCGTTGTTCAACCCAATCTGGACCCTCGTTGAATGAGATTCCTGACAATTTAAATTTTTTTATATACTTCCGACTATTAGGTTCGATTGACCTACAGAGCGATAACTTACCTCCGCGTACTAAACGCATCCCGCCAACAGCTTTCGGACGGCCAGAAAATTCAGACTTATTGAATGCTTTCCGAATCAATGCCAGGTCGGTTAGAATGACAACACTAAAATGTGAAGCATCCGAAAAATTTTGACTTATATTGCTGTATGGTATTATGTATACAAATAATGCATTTAATTTTGTTTTAATTTGTTACGGCAAAAATCCAAAACTCAGACTGAAAATATTCCCGTATTTTAGGCTCAAATCAGCGAAGGTTTTCCCTGGATTTGATCCAAGAAATGGAAAATATCCAAGGATTGGTATGCCAGTTGGCCCTGTAAATTATACTAGAATAAACTTTATACCAACCTCACTACGAAATAAAATAAATTTGTCAATTTACCTGGAGGAAAATTCTTAAACCTAATTCTGTTGCGAAAATACAACATTGTAGCTGTTATGGCTATAATACTTAAAATCAGTCCTACCAACATTTCAAATATTTTTCAAATGATTAAGTAAATTACTATGTATTACAAAACTTTACTTTTAGCGTGTAATCTGTCAGTTAGTTAACCTGGGGCACCAGTGCAAACTGATCAAACTGCTGTGCTGACTACTATAAAGCCAGAAAACTCGAACTAACAAAAGCGCCATAGTTTACTCATATCTTTATGTATTACAAAACTTTACTTTTAGCGTGTAATCTGTCAGTTAGTTAACCTGGGGCACCAGTGCAAACTGATCAAACTGCTGTGCTGACTACTATAAAGACAGAAAACTCGAACTAAGAAAAGCGCCATAGTTCACTCATATCTCTACCATGAAAAGTTCAATGCGATGATATGAATACAAAGTTCTTCATTCACGTGAATTTAAATCAAATGAGATATAAAGTGTCCGTGCAAGATATTAATCCAAGACTGCACAGGTCATATATGGAACTGTCCTTGAAGCAGAAGAGAGTGCAATGTCTATATTAATCTTCCACACAAAAACCATAATTGGTGTAGAAGGTCATAACTGCTGAAGAACGGCATAAGGGATTGTATTACTATACTCTAACTGCTAAAATGGACATTCCGTGTTTTTTTTCCTGTAAATTCTTTGGTAAGAAGGAGGAGATGACATCTCGGGTATTAGGGTGATGAATTGTTCTTTTTGGTCAGCCGCTTGTCCACACATAACATTTCAAAAAGTTCTGGATTCTGGTGGCACGCTCTTTTCGGCACAGGCCATTTCGGACAAGACGTTTGGTTGTGCCACTATTGTTTTAGAGGAGTGCTTATCCATAATTCAACTTGAATGGCTTATTTGGGTGTCAGAATCATTGCTTAATTTTAACTCATTTTCAGTTGAGTTTTGATTGTTCTACTGGATCAAATGCTTAGTTGTAATTGAGATTGATAACTAGGGCAATTGACACGACCGAACCGACCGCGTCCTAAATGACCGAGAACCTGCTCCGGTGTTACCGTATACGCAATCTTTCTACTTCGTAAGTGATCCTAATCCGAGGAAAGCAGAGAATCTCCAGGAAACACATAACACGGATCTTCACTTCCCCTCCCCTCTCGGCAGAAAAGATTTATTTTAAATACTTCGTCTGACATGTTCGTTATTTCGGATATTTTGCCCTTTGATTGTTTCCCGGCGTATTATGCAATATGATTTCAATCCTGCTGGAGTCTCAAATTACGTAGTTTGGAAAAGGCTTACTGGAGCTTAGTTTCCGCACTGGAATATCAAAGCAAGCCACAATTATATTGAAAATGCTGGCATTTAAGGATTAGGGCAATTAGGAAGAAGTTATTATGTAATGAATTAGGCAGGAGATGAAATTCTATTTTCAGAATGCTCAATTGACGATTCCGGTTGAGGATTTTGAATTATTTGATTGTGCCATGCTCTGGCATTGTTAACCAAAGCTTAGACGTAGAGCAGAATATTCCATGACTTTGTGTTCCTTTTTTTTCAAATCCGGATACAATGAGATACCTAATGACTTATTAGGAAGTTTAGGATGAAAGTGATCTTACTTGTGCTAAACACGTATAGCTTAACTTGTCTACCTGGTGCCTGGTTTGAATTTAAATGTGCAAAAGCATCAGGAATTCTAGGTAAAATAAAATAAGGTCTACATACTGGCAGTGGTGCCGATAATGTCACAGTTGCTTAAAACTTTTCAATTTCTTTTATTATGATATTTTTTCGTTGTGATGGCAAATATGAAGCGTGTTTACTGGACAACATTTCAATAAATACAAATAGGTAGTAAACAAACTTGAAATATTTCAAATTTAAAGCTTAGCTTGCCGCAAATTTTTAAATAACCACTATAATAATCACAAATAATCACGACTTTAACTTTGAGTACTTAAAGACTTTGCACTTTGCAACGAAATGTGCTTCAACGTTTATTACCTGATACACCGCGTCATGGTACAGCTAGCATTTTTGCTCTGGCGGACGTGGCATGGTGTCAAAGGATTAGCAGTGCTAACGATACTAATGGTACAAAAAAATTCAAATCTAACAGTAGTTTGCATTTTTTCCTAATCCTAAATTTTTACCAAAAAAATAATTTTTTGCAGGTTTGCGAAATGTTTGCTTTTGTATCGAAATTGTCCATAATCATCGCAATAATAGCTTTCTTCGGCTTCGTTTTTGAGAAAATATTCTTCAGCCCACCAAGCTCATCCGGCCAAGCTATCACAGCGGTGATAACGATAATGATATGTGGAGAGCTTACGACGATGATAGTGCTTCATACAGAATGGTACAGGAGTCAGGCGAGGAGACATCCAATCATTTTGGGAAATGTATGACGGAATTTTGCTATTTTTGAAGCATTTAATTTTGTGGCTGTTTTTCGACAGTTTGAATGACCAAAAATTATTGTTTTTTACAGTTTCCAAACATTATTTACCACTTGCTATACTACCTCGCCGTTACCCAGCTCTACTTTCAATATAGAATCGCACAGACTAAATTAGAAACAGACAAACCCTTAGTACCGGAAGTTGGATATATACCAGGCGAAGAATTAGATAAAACTGCTACTGCAATTTTCCTGCTATCCATTTGCTACATGGGCTATTCATTACTTCGGTCAACGGCTTGGAGTCGATATCTAAGGGCTACGCAAATCGAAGACGGTCTCAAATGTGATCTTTTCGGTCTACTTTTTTTCCTTGTACGTTTGTCAATATTTCAACTAATAACTTAATTTAAAAAAAAAAAGTAAATACAATTTTTCTAAAAATATATTTCTAGGTGCTGGACGCCGTCCTAACTGTGCTGTATTTAACCCCAGTCGGTGTCTTCGCTTTGATATCCATCTACTTTCGACTTCGGTTGCACATAGCATTCTTCGTGATGAATTTAGTAGGTTTCGTCATTGCAAATATTTGCGTTCAGGTGGAAAATTCTGTTATACCGACTCATAGACCACGCTTTCCTTTTGAAGAAGATGGGGCGGATCAAGTAAGGATTTTCGGTATTATCAATTATCAATTTTATCGGTAGTTTTTAATCTAATTATGATTTGCTTGTAGACCCACCATTGTGCAAGACACTGTTTGCTTTATTGCATCTTCCCCTTCGTCATACTCTCGTACTACTGCTCGGAATATCTGGCTTACAGCAAGCAATCCGCAGAACATAACTTCTATATATTCTCCATGCTGGTGAGCCTTCTAACCGTCCAGTCGACAAAAGCCGTTTCAGAATGGAATTGGTTTTCTTGGAAACCCCGAATTTTTCATCAAGTGGATTTAGAAGCACTAAGAAATGCCATGAGGAATCCACCCGTTCAAGAAGCCGCTGCTCCACCGCAACCTCCACAAAACCGACCACGCCCACGCCATGATGCAATATTTGACGATCCTGTTCCTGTTGCAGAACAAGAACTTCATGAACGAGAAACTGCAGAAAGAGCCAATAATTTGAATGTTGAAGTTTTGCGACACAGACGCGAAAGGACTCGACGATCAAAGCGTAACTGCAATGATCAGGATCAAAATCAGAATTTGAGTGCTGGAGTAGATTTAAATGGGACTGGACCACAAGCGCAAAATTCGGTTGAGTCCACCGGTCCCGGAAGTACGTCGCCAGTGCCAGCAGTTGAAATACCAGCTGTACAGAGAAATGACAGTGAAAGCTCAAGCGACATTGAAGATGGAAGTTTCGTATTATCCAAGGTCTAACTTATGTATACAAAATATTATTAAACTTGCCAATAAAAGCTGTTACAAAATTTGCATTATATTTTATATTTTGATTTTGCTGTGACGACTAGGCGTGTTGCCGACTTTTCAAATGAAATGGTCGGGAAGTAATAAACAAAGCTAAAGAAGATTTTCAAAATAAATAGTAATCGCAAAAATATTTTTTGAAATCTCATTACCGTTTAAAATCTAATCTATCATTTATCGCAAAATTATAAGCAGTGCGTCGTGAGAGTCGTCAATCATGTGCTTGTTACCCTGCTACCCACGGGCTAGAAATTTCGCATCGACATGCTATGGCCACTTCTGTCATTGCGTTCAAGGATTCGGTTTTCTGTGCATATTGCTCGTAAGCTTGGCTGTATTAATTAAATTCTGATTTTTCGAGCAATGCTTTAACTGTCAATATCTCTTTGAATTTTATCTAGGTCTACCAACTTCTAAATTTCATCGTCGTTGTGTCCGTGAGTGTTGGGCTTACTGTCCTTATATCAGCATTCTTTGACTTATGCACCTTTGATACGAGTATGCGGTCAGATGCTCAGGCGATCATAACGCTGCTCTTCATTTCAACACAAGCTGAATGCACTCTTCTGATCGTTCATGGCTGCTCTATTGGAAATTGGTTTAAAGCAAAAACCGAGAAATGGCCGTTTATTGTCGGCAGGGTAAGTATTGTTATATAGGTGCGCGTTTTATTTTAAGGGGACTGCATAATACATTATGAAATTTCCAGATTCCGATGATCATCTACGCCTGGCTATTTATTCTCGCTTGTACCCAACTATTCATCCAGTACAAAGTTGCCCATCCTTCCCCATTTTTCCATCCCGAAGGCCACAACAAGTCTGTTCCCGAAGTACAGCAACCTATGTCGAATTCTTTGGACCAAACTGTCACCTTTATCTTCCTCCTATCTCTTACGTACATCGCTTACGTAACATCAAGATTCTCGGATTGGGTACGGTACAGATGTCGTCTATCAAATTTGGATCGTATGAATAAGAACGGATCTTGCGGAGCTTACTTGTTCTATTTGGTAAGGTATTGAAGTTTAAAAAAAATTATGTTAATGAATTTCAGCAATACTCACGAACGTTTTGCTTTCCAGTGGGTTCAAGTTATACTTCTCTACTTGTACGGCGTTCCTGTATTCGTGGCAGCGGCACTATGCAAATTTTCTGCCATGGCAGCTCACACCACGTTTATGGTCATCAACTTCGTTACTCACGAACGTTTTACTTTCCAGTGGGTTCAAGTTATACTTCTCTACTTGTACGGCGTTCCTGTATTCGTGGCAGCGGCACTATGCAAATTTTCTGCCATGGCAGCTCACACCACGTTCATGGTCATCAACTTCGGAGCGATCGTGATCGGCTACAACGTGGTGCAAATCGAGAGTTCAAAGCCGTTTCCGACAGTATCGCTTCTTCCGCCGGAGTATCGCTATGAAGTAGGTTTTCATTACGCTGGATTTACGCGCTTCTTATTGGAATTACAATTTTAATGTATATTTTCAGAGTCACCTCTGCGCTCGAGCAAATGTCTTACAATACGCTTTATTTCCACTCGTAGCATTTTGCTATTACGGTTCTGGCAAGGCGTTCGAAGGTCTCAAGGCTGAAGACAAGTTCATCATTTACACAATTTGTGTCGGACTGACCACGCTCCAAGTTACGAAAGTAATCTTCGATGTTCGTTTCATGGATGCTATTCGTAAACTCCGGCTTCTTCGTCAGCAGCAACAAGGCGGTTTAGTCCCTGTACCGGAACAAGGAGGCAATAATGATCCGGTTCCTCCACCAAATCAACCACGAAATGCTCCGCTGCCGGCTCCCGCTCCAGTACAATTATACAACATTCCGCCAATTCAGTATTCCCGTACCTGGACCATCCGCCTCTGCACCACCACACGAAACTGAAGACAATGAGAAAGCAAAGAAGAAGCCAGAGATGAAGAATAACCAGCCTGAGGGCCCAGACGTGAATCAAAATCAAAATGAACCTGGCAACACGAGCTTTACAAGCACACCAACGCATCAAAGTCGTCCTGTTAGCGGAATTTCACAAAATTCGACTGCTGCTTCAAATAATGCTGGAAATCCATTTCTCGACGATTTAGATGATTGACTTACTCCGGGTTGAATTTATGCACAACCTAAACCTTACAGATAAATTAGTTCCAAATTACCTTAGAAATTGATCGAATAAATCGAAAATTTGAAATTCTATCGAGCATGATATTTACCCGAGCAACACAGGAATATCGCATGCTTACTATGAGCCAGTTCGAATTCTGTTTATTGTCAGCTAAATGGCAGACGAGGCCAGCCAAATGCGCGCAATTTAAAATGTAGCTGGACATAAATTTTTTAAATTCGGTTGGAAGATTTTTTTCTGGTGTTTTCTTCGACACGACACCATCGAACATCGAACAGCAGTAGTTTCGCTGCCGAGCCGTATCGATCAGCGACGTCATTATCCCTCGGAACAAGATGGAATCAGTTGAACCAGCCATCGAATCAGAACCACCTGGCAGTAGAAATGTAGCACGGGACGTTTGTCGAAAAAGCACCATGTACATCGTCTATGGTGTAATTGGGCTTATACTGGTTTTGGTACGGTCAAAATTAAACGTTGATATAATGATATCCATGCGATTTCCGCATATAACAGCCGTCTGAATAAACTGAAATGGTTTTTTTAATTGCAGCTGCACGAGTATTTCATCATACAACTGCTCATGTTGTGCTATACGGTTGTATTGAGTTCTCTTTGGCTGCTTCCGTACTACTGCTGCAGCATTATGGTCCCAACTTGGATACTTTGGGTTGTCATGTATTTGCTGACCTCAAATTCATTCGAATTTCATCTTTTCATAGAGCTGTCGCCGAACATTCCGCTTGATCTGATCAAGAAATTGAAGAAAAAGGCTCGATTCTTGGTCATTAAGGTATTCCCATGAACGTCCAGACGAAACGTCAATTTTGACACGTGATTTCGTTTAGGTACCTAACTTGTATTTTGTTGCTATAGGTTCCGAAGGTAATCTTCACGGCAATCTTAATGCTAGCCTTCAGTCAGTTCTACTTCCAGTACTGGAGCATTGATAAGGGTTTCTTGGTCCAAGCCCTGGCTACGAATTCGTCTGGAAAAGTTGACATCACGGCAGGTCTCGAGCCCATGATTGATTGGTCCGTATATATCTTCATTGCCGCGTTCTTCGTGGTCATCTACATCGTACCGCTTGGAAGTGACTGGGTTTACTATCGTCGAGAGGTTCAAGATTATTCAGCTAAAATGCGGTTGAGCTATTTCCGTAATCTTCTTGGATGTGTAAGTTTTTATAAGCACCAAGCTATGTCTTTGTTTTCCAGTGTTACGTGTCACCTCTTATTAGATTTATGATTTATCTATATTATAAACCTACTTTACAGATTTTGCATGAAATTCGCATTGTTTACTGCACACCAAGAACGCCGTTAATTCTGTTCGCGTTCCCTTCGGCGTTTTTCTTTTACAAAATTGCGGATTCACCGACCTTCTTCTTCTGGACAAGTATGATTATGGGCTTTATGTTCACCTGTCTCTGTGGAGCACACAAATCATTTGATCCCACTTTCAAACCGTCTCCCTATACGTATGAGGTAAGATAGGTCAAGAAATACGAAGTGTTTAGAAATCAAATAGCTTTGGACCTTAATGTACGCAATATGTATTTGCTTTTCCAGAACTCAATTTACGCCCGCCATGTTCTGCTTCAATACATCTACTTCCCATTGATTCTGATGTACTTCTTGAAAACTGGACCAGCGGATATTTTTGGCTACGAGCTTTCCTTGCCTCAAGATTTCATGCTCTATACCTTCATCAATTACTTGACCTTGTGTCAAACGGTTCGAGTTTGTACCAGCAAGCTTCTCGTTTACCCCGACGAGATTCCACATTGTGTGAATCTGGAAGCTGCCACTGAATTTGGACAACATGCTGGTGACCTCAAAATCATTCGAAAAAATGTCGAGAAATTGACCGACGGAGACAGACCAGCATTGATTCTCGGTGAAGATGGAACCATTCCGGTGGTCGTGGAGGGGCCATGTGGACCGCAGTTGAAGAAGCTCGTTCTCGTTGATTAATTGTCGTAAATTCAGGAAATTCGCTATATACAAAGAAAGCTGTAACCTCTAGCTTTATTTATTTGGTATCAAATTTGCAGAAAATTGAGCTACGATGTAAATGTCCCATTGATGCTTGAATAAACGCACAATATTTCTAACTTCAGAATTTCGTATTTCAAGTAATGGTATCATTTAGCATTGAACTTTGAGGCGGAATTTGTATTATTTGTATCCTTTTGTGTCAGTAATCGGTAACGTCGTCAGGTGGACTCCCGATTTCAACGTTTCATTTATGTTAACCCAATAGAAACTGAAATTAATTTTGAATTCGAAAAACATTCGATGAATCTAATTTTCACAATCAAACTATACTCATTTTTGCAACACGTCACAAGTTTCGCTTTGTGCAATATTTAACACTAACAAGAATACGCAAGGCGATATAGATTCTAGAATGGCTCGTAGCAAGTGGATATCGAAGCTACGATGGATTGGAATCAAGAGCGGATTGTTAGCAATTTTCTTGGTATGAAAAGTACAAAGTAGGAGCAGAAACCTATTGATCTTTTAAATTTAAAAACAACTGTTCCATGATTTTTATACAGATTTACCAGGCCGGTGCTTTCACGCTATGCTTCATGCTAAGCTACGCAACAGGATTGCTAATAACACTATTATTCTACGTATCTTCTGGGATTCAGCTTCCTGCCATTCTTGAAATGATTATCGTTTTTGCAATTATATCACAACTTGGAACACGACATTTTCTGATTCATATGAAGACACAATTACTAAGTTTGGATGGAGAAAGCTGCTCAACGGAGTCCTATTCTTTTGACAATTGTAAGCTTGCAGAATTTGATTGCCCAGTCGAATCTGTTTTGACCCTTCAAACTATTTTGCAGACGCCATTTATCCTCTACTTCTCATTGTACGTCATCGCCGTGATCTACCTCGTATGCCAGTACATTCGTCTAGAAGATTTCCAGTACCGGTATCAAGAGCCAGAGCAGCCAGCGTCCATATTTTGGCCAGAACTTTTATTCCTCTTGCCCGCGGCGTACATGTCGTATTCCTCGACGCGAGGTAGCGATTGGCTGTATTACCGAGCGTATACTTCTTGTCGACCTTGGCATTGCAGTTTTCTGAGCGGTTGTATCGGATTTCTATGCGTAAGTCTTTCTACCGTAATTTTATGTTAACAGTTACGAAATAAAATTCGTCGTAATGACTCGAATACTTAATATTCATTACTTTCAGGTTGTCGCTGAAATACTGAGCCTCATCTTACGAATACCAGTTTTCTTGTTACCAATCATTGCGCAGTACATGAACTGGTCATGGAAGCTGATTTTGGTGATCGTAGTGCTGCTTGCTCTTATTTCAGGAGTTATTGACGCCAAGTATCGATTTCAAATGGATACTGCTAATACTTCTAGTGATCTTTACGAGGTAATCAGGCTAAACCCATACAATTGCCA
>VNWX01001954.1:0-13440 GCA_009869905.1 Ceratophysella communis | reverse complement strand
AATACTACGCTGTGTTGCAGTGTTTTAATGTTTATCTTTGATTTCAGAGCGCCAGTGCAGTAAAAGACGCCGTAGCTCAAAACGAAAATAGTACTTCCACAGAAGGTAAGTTTCGTCGCATCTAACCAGATCGAAAATTTATTTGGGCCTGAAGCCATGCTAATTTGCTTTGTTTTATTTTCAGATTCGGTTAAAGAAGAATTACTGGCATTACGTGAGCAAATTACAGCAACAGATGAGAAGTTGATAAAGTTGCTGGGTCAGCGACAGCAACTAATTTTGGCAGTTGGAGACTTGAAGCGTCGAAATAATTTGCCAGTGCGGGACTTTGTTAGGGAGAAAGCTTTACTGGAAACCCTTGTGCTCAAGGCTCAGGCTGAAAAGGTGCCCACGGATTTGATAGTCAAAATTTATCAAGCCATATTCGATGCATCGGTCGCTGATCAAGAGTCCCTGGGCACTTCTACAAATCCAATTTCCAATACCCGAACTGAGCAATAAAGATTACACACATGTGTGCTAACAATGTAAAAATTTTGCTTAATTTAATTTAAATTTTGATTAAAATCTTTTCTAGTCTTAAATGTTTAGAATATCGCCCAAAATAAAACGGGTTTCGAAAGAAAGACTAGTTTACTTGTGCGACTCGTTAAATATACTAGGTGTAAATATGGTATGCAGCTGTTACGTCTAAAATTAAATTATCTGTGGTATTATTAAATCTTGATTTTAAACAATCGGGTGTGGAAACATTATTGCGAATACTCGATGCAGGATTCAGAGTTTTTGCTGCAACTGAATTTAGTAATTTTTGGACTTCTGCTGAAGTGATTTAAAAATCCGTTAATCAAATCATTTCGCAGGCTTAAACAAAGCAATGTAGCATTATATATATCTATTGAGTAAAACAGCCTTAATGAGCTGAGGGTACTTTCTCACACTTTCTCTATCGCCCTATATTTCGACCTGCGTGAGATCATGTACAAGCGTCACACCTCGGCTCTCGGCATAGCGTGTTACCTTAGCCCTTGAGCCTGTCTCCACCATGTAGCACAAATGCGCTAAGCTCTTGCTCATGTCACTTGCCACATTTTGCCTCACGCAGACTCGTTGCGTTGGCTGCAAGAAGTTGGGGTCGAGGCGATTGTGTGAAAGCTGTTGGGTGTCGCACTGCAGAGAAGGAAGAAATGTCGAGGATTGATTTTTGGGTCTATCTTCTATCTCTCATCTGTGCAGTTTAGTTGCTCCGGAGTTGAGCTGGAAGAATAGTCGAATTTCGGGTTTCATTCTTATAAGGCTTCTTTCTGGCCCACATTTATCCTATATTCCGGGCATTTCCTTGTAGACAGGCGGGCAGTGAACGTGGGAGGACACGAGGACGGCTAATAGCACAGGTCAGTGGTCAGCCTCAGCCTCAGCTGACACCCCATATCCATACGCTATACGCCGTTTACGCGGTACATTTATCGTGTACTGTTTCAAAAACTTAACTAATGTATCTGTATTTGTCACAGCTCACAGCGATTAATTCAAACTGAACCCATCCTCCTCCTGTGTACATTTCGTCGGGCCTGTGCTGTGACAGCTGAGCGGATTTACGATTAGAAAATAAAACACAAGCTACAGACCTCATCATTAACCAGTAGACAGCATAGCAGAGCGATACAAGGAAAACCCAGTATAATGAACTAAGAAGCATTTGCCTGGCTGGACACTGAACGATATTATAATTACTCAGCAATTCGTGATTCTTGATTGGCATTCTTGGCATTTCACATACACGCATCTCGAGCAACAGATTTGTCGGAGAAAACTACATTATCGCAGAACAACTGATCAAACACTCCGGATCTTATCTTACACCTTTGACCTTAAACCAGCCTTGGTTTCTATTTGACAGCTTACAGACAGCTGGTCACATTTGCCCAAAACCTAGCAATTGTTCTATTGAGTTAGCAAGATGGTTCAGAAGTACCAATCTCCTGTTCGGGTCTACAAGTACCCCTTCGAACTCGTCATGGCTGTAAGTGAAACTTCTTGCATCTTGGCATTTTTAATATTTAAACTAATATTTCATGAAATGAACCGTAACCTTCCCTAGCTTTTAATATGTATTATATGTATTAAGTACATATTAGTTGACCACACTGACTACTTGTTGTGAGTCTGATAGTCTGATGGCTGTTGAAATTAAAAACAGTAATTAAAAAGCATTAGTTGGATGAAGCCATCGCCTCGGTCTGTATGTGTGTCTAAATATAATGCTCATCTCTCAGTGACAATTAAAGAGAGACTATCTTGTCTGTGTCATGTTTCAAGGTATACCTTGGTTTACGTTGAGTATTAATTATCGTCCATCATCGCACACCGTGCGGGCTATATCTGTTCACAAAACTTTCGTATGTGTATCATCGGTATATATCATATCATATCATGAATCAAGGTTGTTCTGGTTGAAGTGGGCTTCGGTAGAGAATGGCTATTTAGGTGGGATGGAATCCGTCAAATTAAGTACTTGTTGTTGAGTTTCTGCTCAAATCCAAGCCATCCTTTAACGTAGCACGAAGCGTATAATATCATATACATAGCCTAATTAATAGGCACGATCAAAAACAAGGCAGTTGATAGCTGCAAAACTTTCGTGGAATGAATGGTTGGAGGTTAGGATTAGGAGCGTTGCTCATGTTTATCGGCCAATTCAACGCATTAACTATAGTTAGCGTTACTTTACCGTGGGTATGCTTTATGCTTGTACAAGCTCCCAACTCATGAGCCCATTTGCATTGGCTGACAGTTCTGTTTCTGTGACCATTTATTTGTTAGCTTGCAAAATAACCCGCTATGCTTACGAAAGTGTTTCTGTCTCTAAGTTCATTATGGCTAAAGTCACTACTAAATACCGAAAATATGTTTTGTATATGTGGTTGACAAATTAGCTATGGTCAGGCCAGGCTTCAGCTGTGTTTGGTAATTTAATTAGCTAGAGCTCACATATCAAATTAAATTCTAGACCATTGTGGAAATTCTCGGTGCTCATATTTTCATGTTCCGAATTTCTGCTTCGTGTTTCTATGTATTCCTATATGCTTTATTAATAGAAGTGTTTCGTCAGAAAGGGGTGTGGCTAATCTTTGAAGTAGTCCATTCTCAGGAATAATTTAGTACACATATCAAGATTTGAATAATGGAACGAGTAACGAAGAGTCCAATTTATTGATTGCTTTACTTGAGGCCCACCCTCTACTGCGATGCGATATGCGATATTGAGAATTTGCTGAGCAGGAAGGAAGAAGGAAAATTACAGAATTATTTTTGACCCAAATTCATAATTGCTTTGCTAGGTAGGCAGTTGATAGCTTACATCTCGTCAAATGTAAATGAACATTGAACCTAGACACTTTGCCTTTGTTGGTTTTTTGGTTCTCCGGAAGGCAATGCATATAAATGCATTATGCTCTGCTTCTGCTTCTGCTTCTGTTCATTTCAAAACATGGAAATGCCGGGGTAAACATAGAATATTTAGAGAATTAGGAGTTGCGACGTACGAAATGCTGTTCGTCAACGCCAAGGCTGCATGCAAAATAGAAATGCACATGCCAGACAGGTACAGGTAGTTTTAGTTTTGTATTCAGTAGCAAGTTTTGATGCGTGTGAATTCCAGGTAAGTATTTACCTCAGGGCATTGTATATAAGCTTATGATATGTAAGTTTACTAATACTGGTTTTATGTTTATATTTTATGCGTCTTACCAATGTTTACTTGCAAAGCTAAAGCTGGTTTTCCATTAAAGCTTAGTACCTTGCGTCTCATCTTCAGTTATACACCTGTATAAATAGTCAAAACCAAAAGCTGCCAAAATTCGCTACGCAGATAATGTTTACGATGAGTAAACTCGGTTTGTGGTTCACCACCATCATGGCTCATGGCGTGTGGCATAACCAGGAGCTTATCAGTTATCAGCACGAGCACGAGGATGAACAAAGATCTCTGGTGTTCATTCAGCTCAGATCAGACCGAAACATTCATGTAATTTATGTATGGGGGTCCACTCCAGGATGTGCGCTGACATAACTGTCTCTGTTGGCGTAACATGTAATCCAAACCCAATGCGGGGGTGTGCTGTTCGGACTGTTCTATTCATTCAAGGCTGCGCGTCATCCGATTGATTAAACATGAATACAGATCGAAATCAAGACGCTTCGCAACTACGCTTCAGAAAGTTAACTTGGCTTAGGCTGGCTAGGAACATAGAACATATCTAGCCGGGTTGCTTCTTGCTTCTTTCTGCTAGCATTGGCATGGCATGTGAAAAAGAATACATTTGAATACATCTCGCAAGCTGACTATCGTATTCGACTGTGGTGGCATTTATGTATGCTAAACCGCAAGTTGACACTTCAAAGACATATTGCTAACATAAACAGGACGTGCCATTGTCATTAAATTTCAATTGAATTCAATTGGAATTTCTTAGTGATAAAACTGATGACGAATGTTGATGGTTGTTTTATTTGTTTCAGGCGTATGAAAGACGGTTCCCAACTTGCCCGATGATACCGATTTTCGTGGGTTCCGATACGGTGAATGAATTCACAAGTGATGATGGAGCTATACATGTAATAGAACGACGATGCAGACTCAATGTCGATGCTCCATATCTTCTGAAAAAAATTGCCGGGGTTGAGCATGTACTTTTTATTCAAACCAACTCGAAGGATCTCAAAAATCGTGCTCTCAAAATTGTGGCCTACAACGAAAGCTTTGCCACTCGGGTAATCATCAATGAAACCTGCAACTATTTTGTAAGCGTGGTTCAACTTCAATTTTCACTCTCAACAAAATGGTTATGGAATATGAGTAGAATAATTGAGCATCGTTTAATTTGATAGGTACATCCTGAGAATCCAGATTGGACATGCTTTGATCAAAGCGCCAGTTTAGAAGTCAAGAGTTTTTTTGGATTCGAAAATGTAGTCGAAAAAATTGCTATCAAGCAATATTCCATAAACATAGCCAAGGTATGAAAGACGCCAAACATGATTTAAGTTAAACTTTAATCATTCATGAAAAGGTCTCATTTTCAAGTTTTGATGTTTACATTTTTTGAACAGGGTAAAGAGATCATTGAATATTTCATCGATGAATTGAGAAATGAGGGTATTACGTATGTCGCGCCCTGGGTCAATCCGGATAAGAATAGCAACAACAATGCTCTGGTAGACGGCGGTGGAGATTCAAATAATCAACTGGAATCAAGGTACAGT
Organism: Ceratophysella communis; assembly: GCA_009869905.1. Classification (NCBI taxonomy): domain Eukaryota; kingdom Metazoa; phylum Arthropoda; class Collembola; order Poduromorpha; family Hypogastruridae; genus Ceratophysella; species Ceratophysella communis. Next base: position 8,175 of record VNWX01001954.1, on the reverse strand, counting down.
ACTTACCCTGAAATAGAGTACAGACTTCAAAAGTTTTTTTTAAGCATTTAAAAAATGTTATGTTTTTTATAATTAGCTTGGATGAAGACGAAAGCTGTGACACTGCCGGTCAAGAGGATTTACACCTGGGAGCCGAGGCTTCAAGTTTGAAATCACAAGCTCATACTAGTTTGAGTCGCCAGAGATCTGGTTCAGGATCTGCTGGGAATGACAAGATTCCCGTTATCAGGTGTGAATCTTTCACGGATGGAGATGACAAGTACAGGCTAGATGCTCGACTACATAAAACGATATCTGGGGGAGTTGTCATTGCTGGAAGAATCCAAGCTTATTCAGCTCAGAACTTGGCTTGCCCATCTTCAGAAAGGAAATGTGAGTTTTCCATTTGAGTACCTTCATTCATTATAGGGTACATATCTTGTGCTGGCATGCATAAGAAATTGTTGATAACTTCCTACGTTTTATTTTTTAGATGCCGAGTGATGCGACACTGCTTCGCTTTCTACGCGCTGGAGATTTTAATATCGAAAAGGCGAGGGAGCAGCTGAGTGCGTCTTTGAATTGGAGAAAGAAGTGTCAGGTTGACAAGATTTTGAGTGAATATGAGATGTCGGATGTTGTCAGAGACTATTGGCATGGTGGCTGGCATCTTCATGATAAAGGTAAAATACAGTCTCGCTTATATTGATTGACGGACGTTTTCACTGTTTCTCAATTTTGTGTTTATTGTGGATGCAGATGGGAGACCTGTTTATACACTGTATCTGGGAATGATGGACGTGAAAGGAATTATCAAATCTCTCGGCGAAGACGGTCTACTACGACTCACACTTCACATCTGTGAAGAGGGATTGAGATTAACTGAAGAAGCTACCGTACAGTTGGGTCATCCCGTTACTACATGGACGCTGTTATTGGATTTGGATGGGCTTAACATGCGACATCTGTGGAGACCGGGTATTAGAGTCCTACTCCGAATTATTGAGATTGTCGAGGCAAATTATCCGGAGACATTGGGTCGTGTACTGATCATCCGAGCGCCTCGAGTATTCCCGGTTCTGTGGACTCTGGTCCAACCTTTCATTGGTAAGAATGTGGTCTTTTTATTATACCGCATATTCTACGGATGAGAGTCGTCAGCTGACAGTCGTCAGGTATTCACAATTCCTGATTCTTAATTCTAGATGAGCGTACGCGTTCAAAGTTCTTCTTTTATGCTGGAAATGATTACCTTGGTCCAGGTGGACTACCTGACTATATTGAAAAAGAGAAGCTCCCGGAATTTTTGGATGGTTGCACGAAGGTGCGATTTTAACCGCTTTTTAAATTATTTATAGCAATTTTAATTTTCAAAATTTAATTTTCCATATCGTTTGGTGTAAATAATTTAGACTAATTTTGGAGAACTCGTTCCGAAGACGTACTACATGCCGGAGGAACATATGGAGCATCTGACATGGGCAAATGCCAGCATATATAAGTCCGTTTCTCTAACGAAGGGACAGGTAAGTGCTGGTGTCATGTCGTGAATAATGGAAATCATTTGCAAGCTAATGGTGTCTGGTGTCAACGTTTGCTTAGCTTCACGAGCTGGTCATATTGAATGAAGACGTGGGGAGCGTGCTCACCTGGGACTTTGATGTGCTTCGTCATGAAGTACTTTTTTCACTCTTTCGAACGAAACACCCCATTCCGACAAGCTCCACTCCACCAACACCAACTGGAACAGGAAGTGGCGCGTCGCTCCATCCGCAGCAGCCACACGCTCTGAATACGTCGATCAATCCGAGTGACCACAAGTCCGTGATCGAGAAGACTTGGAAGGAAGGACAGGATTACTTTCAGGTGGAGCCTTCTTTGGTTTGTCATGATGGCGAGTCGGTGCAGGGATCTCACATCACACTTCAGACCGGGTACTACATTCTTCAATGGAAGTATAATGAATGCCCCTCCAGCAGCCATCACATAATGGACTCCAACCCGAAAGCCAAAGTCATGTATTACTATGAGATTCTCAAATCTGCTGACTATCGGTAAGCGTAATAAATCAAATATGGTTTGCCCTTGATTTAGAGCGCTTAGGTTAAACACTATTCTGTATCCACAGTGGATCGCTGTCGAGCCTTCATTCCCAAACCAGCGGATTTTCATCATTGGGTAGTAAAACGGACATATCTGGGAAAAGCGTGTCGAATTCTGGTGAAGCCGTGAGCTCCTGTCCGTCGAGATGAAATAAGAAGATCTGAGTTTCAAAATTCTCGTATGAACTCAACGCAAACCTCAAATCGTTTGGTCTGCTTCATTATTTCTTTTTACTTGCCGCCTGTCTGCTAATTGACAATTTTAACACCGAAATTCATGCGTATAAAAATTATATAAGTGCTAAAAGGACAACAAAAACAGTGTTGTTACCTTAATCTTTTCTCTATCAATAGGAAATAAGCAAGTTGGTGGCGGTGTATTTTTTTTATTGCTATGTTACATGTTACCGTACTGGTCTTGCGTTTTGCGTATCCTGGTGTACAAAGGGTTTGGTTTTAACTTTTAACTGGAGATCATAATTCCACTTTTTATTTAATATTTTGGCTTTTAACTTCAATGTTATTCTTAATTTTTGAGTATTCTCATGACTATGCAGTACACGTTTTTCGTGGCTGTTCAGATGAGTCACAATGTGAAGTACTTATTTTAGAAACGTTTTTAGATGGCGATGCTATAGAGGCAGCTGTCTCTGCTTGTCATGTTCTCTGCATCGCAGAGAACTAATTGATTCTCAGTTTTAGCTTTCCATTTCTCAAAATCTTTCCTTTTTGACTGGCGAAATCTGGATGCCGGTAAAATTCCGGTTTAATCGCTTAGCCTAACTTTTAACCCTAACGATATCATAACGTTTAGTTAATAAAAAATTCCGTGCTACTGAAGCTTATGGAATAGTGAGATGCGATCTGAGATGTAGAAATAGGACCTAGAATTAGGTAATTGAGTATTGTAGTGGTGCAATTAACTTGTGCTTCTCAATGGAAATTACGACGACGACTGTTCATGATGCGAATAAGCATTGAAAATAACAATAACGCTAGTTTACTCTTATTAGTTTCAACTGGTTCTGTTCAGCTTGTTGAGCTGACGGTCTCGAGATGATATAAGAAAGACTTCAAGTTAATTCAAGAAGAAAGATGATATTTTAATTTTTTGGGGACATTCTGTGAATGTCAAGTGATACGAGGGAAGGGTATGTGGGTGGGCTGAGCAGTGGCACGGTGTGCCTTTAGCGTAGTGTTGTAGGGGAGGTCGTAATCAGCAGTGGTGAAAGCTCGGTTGAAGGAAAATATATGGGTGGTAACTGCTTATGATAACCAGGCGTTAATTGGCCTTATATGGAGCGGTTACTGCCTGGCCTTCACACCTTACCTCAACGGACAGCTCGATTTGCATAGCAAATTCTGCGAAGTTACTCTTGCGCTAGTCTTGTCGGGTAGTAAGTACCTAGTTGCTGCGCTGCTTTGTGAAACCGGACTAAGAAATGCTGGGCGTTTTACTGTTTACTGGTGAAAGTAACCATGACTAAAAATAGATCATGTAAAACTAGTGTAAAAGTGGTTTCACTTTCTTTTTAATTTAGACATAATACTTGTGATGTAGATGAATAGTCTACTCGATGAAGGTCCCTGTAAAATGAAAAGATTCAAAGTGCTACAATCAATAAATCAAACACTAGTTTTAAAGGCAATCTGCCCATCGGTCGTCTGAATAACAAATGTGTCTTTTATTTCTTCCAAGTGTATACAGTGTGTATTTCGGAGTTAGAATTTTGCTAGGCGGTAAATAGAAGATTAAGAACTACTCTAGTACATTTTAGATTATTTTTTTACAGTTCATTTTAAGGCTTGACTAGACACTTTTTTTAGTTAAATAATTGTGTTGTATTTTGTCACAGACGAGGAGTGTGTGAATGCGGGAGAGACACTACTATACGATTTTTATGGTACAAAGACGTGACAACGTTTAAGTATTCTAAGAAGGGCTCGCTTGGTTTATATTGCTTTAAGGTTCCACAATGACGTCTCATCAGGTAGTGTTCTGGAGTTCTAAGAATAAATTGGGAATGCTATGAAGACGTGGATTGGTTCAGTATGGGGACTTCTAGAGATAAATCTAGAGAATGCATCGAGCTGCGTCTAAAGCTGCCTGAAAAATAGAGACTTGACTTTGAGCAAGAATACATTATTATTAGTTTTTTTCTTCCTGTTGTTTTCTCTTGACGAAGTTATCAAAGACAGACCTTTCTACGACAGACAGATCGTGTGCAGAGGTCTGTAGGAATATAACTAGCAATTCAATTTGTGACTCAAGTCAGTGCACAGTCAAATTACTTGCCTCTGCGTTTCAATTTCAATTTTATCTGCTTCACTTGCTGGGCATAAAATAAATAAACGAGGTCGTCGTCGTTGCGGGGCTTGACTCCGTGCACCTGGCTGGAGAGAACATTTTGTTCGACGTTTCCCTTGGTTTTGAGACGTTTCTATTCAAACTCATTTGTATTCTTCATTGTTCTAGCTATTTTGAAAGACAGAGAAATCTAAAGCTAAGTTCTATAGGTATAAAGAAAAGAATAACAAAATCTAGAAGTCGAGACCAATGTAAATGTAACGAATGCAAATATAGGAACCAAATCATAAATAGTACAAAGTTTGCCATGTTACAAAGACTCGTTCTCTCAGAAAACTAGTGTTCCTATCTATGCGTATTTACATGGTATATACAAAACAACGGATAACAATGGAGTTCAGTAGTAGAAACTAGGGTACTTCTGGCGCTAGAGTTCTGTGATGGGAATGGGCTTGACCGCTTGTTGGTGGGAGTTGTAGTGGATGGGTACGTGGTGCCCGTGGCCGTTGCTCTGATGGTGGTGGCTGGGCGAGGCGTAGTGGTGGGGAAAGTTCAGGTTTAGGCCGCCAACACCCAGGTTCACGTGCGGAGTTTCATACTCTGCTTCGGTGTAATTGGGCAGGGCGCCATTCGGATGGGACTGTACGTATTGCGGTCCGTAAGGGCTCTGATGCCCTGGGTGGTAACCCTGGTGATGGCCGAGGCTGTGAAGGTTGTAGCCATGAGTGTTAGGCTGGTGCTGGCGATGGAGGCTGTGCGGGTTCATGCCCATGCTGAGCGTGTGGGTACGAGAACGGCGCACCGCCGGAACCCTGACCATGCCCGTTCGAAGGCATAAGGCTCGTTCGAAGCGCGTACTCTTCGTCCGAGTACGGGTAAGCAGACTGGCTCAGGAATGACGTTTTCGTTGATGTGTCCAGCTCGGCGGCCTTCACAGCCGAGGAGGCAGCGCCGCGATGATTCTTCCGTGCACCACTGGCACTTCTGCCGCGTCGAAAGCACTTTCGTTTGCATGTACTTTTGATGGAGTCGTGATAGCGGTACATTAGGAAGAAGAAAATGATCAGAAGGATGATGGCGACGCTGATGGAAACGCCGAGAATGGCCTTCTGTGCGGGTCCATTGAGAATGCAGTCCAAGTCCTTGTCAGAGAGAGAATTGATGCGTTTCTCGTGTAGCTCCAGTGGCTCGTTACAGAGAACGAGGACGGAGCTGTTTTTGAATTTGTCCATTTGAAGGAGGTCACGAAGCCAGACGAGATCACAGGAGCAGCGAAAAAGGTTTCCTTCGAGACGAAGCGAGCGGAGCGACTGCCAACTCGCCAAATCTTCAGGTAGGCTCATGAGGGCGTTTTCCTAAAAGAAAAGACGGAATAAAATCAGAAATGATAATGCACTACTCCCACGTCGCCCTTCGCGAATCCCAAATATTTGCACAACTTGAGTGGCAACCTGGCTCTGACTCCCAATCTCTTGGCAAACACAGAAAGCCTTCAAGACGAAGGTCTTAAACCGAGCGTCGTTGGGAGTCTTGTCCTGAAATGCCTGGCACACCTTGTGTAAACCAGGCTTCAATTTTTCAGGAATGTTTTCTTGGAATACTTGACAGCAACAAGATTCGCCTACCTTGTAATCATAAGCATTCCGTATAAGGTACCCGCTAAAGATCCGGCTAACACTATTTTTAAACTTTCTATTGCGTTTGTAAAATTTAGGGTTGCGTAGCATCAAAATTGCGCAAAAATGTTGTAGTTACCTGAAGCCGCAAATTTTTGATAGTGATTCCTTTGAATAGCCTAGGCGGCAGAGAACTCAGTTTCTTGCCACTGGAAAGTTCGACCGTTTCCAAGTCCAGATTCGAAATGAAGGCTGCGACGTCAACTGACACGAGTTCAGGCGCTCCGTCCATTTCCAAGGTTTTCAATTTGGGTAGCGAGCTGAAGGTGTAGGCCCCGAGCGTGGTGATGGGATTCCGTCCAATTCGCAGCGTTTCCAATTGTTTTAGGGACGGGAACGAAGTCGAAGGAATGGCTTTCAAGTTGTTGTCCGAAAGTACGAGTTTCTTGAGAAGTGAGAGTCCGCGGAAAGCCCCTGCGTCGATGTAGTTCAAGCGACATCCTTTGAGGTCGAGGGTGCTCAAATGAGGAACACCAGAAAACGCATCGCTCTCCAGCCGCTCAATGAGGTTCATGCCCAAAAACAGTTCGACCAGGTGAGACAATTCAACGCCTCTGTTCTGCGACCGACTTCCGTTGGAAAATACGCTCGGAACGCGATCTCAGCTCGTTATTGTTCAACTTAAGAATTCGCAATTTGTCCAGGCCCAGAAGTGCACTCGAATTCAATTCCCGAATCGAGTTTTGTCCTAAATCAAGTTCTTGCAAATTACGGGCGTACATGAAAACGCCGGATTCTAGACTTTCCAGAAGATTGTTGTTGAGGTTGAGAATGGCGAGAGCAGGCAGACCTTCTCGATTCCCTGTTCCTCCACCACCGAAAGTGAAATTGCTCAAATAAGTGATTTTGTTGTTGTTCAGATGCAGTTCATTCAGTTTCGTCTGGGTAGAAAACGATCTCGGCAGAATCTTGAGGAGATGATTATGGGACAGATCGATGTGGGTCAGTTCATGGTAAAACGAGAATCCTGTATCCACACTTCGGATTCGATTATTCCGCAGAATAAGTTTCTGAACACTTGGGTTGAGGGTAATGGGCACAATGTCTAGGTTCGCATCGAGGCAGGTCACATGTAAGTTCTCATCATCACACTGGCAGCCGGCGGGACAGAGACCGGCCTGTACCGAAGAAAACGCCGCCAGGAAGAGCAGTAGAACGACGCTTCGTTTTGCTAACGCCATGGCGCCTAGAATCTTCAGGACAACACTGATCCAGCGACGAAGCAGTACTAATTCAATTGTAGACCAGTCGTCACTCGACACTTCGGCAGCATTGGAGAGTACAAATCAAATCTCGAGAAGTTGAGGCAGAAAGGGTGCTACTTTCTTTGTTCCTCGTATTACAGAGCACAACTCCGTCTTGGGCGGCGTCAAGTCTGCAAATAAACCAGAAAAAAAAGTATTGGTAAATCAAGCTGACTCGGTCCGTTGGAGATTAGAGAGTCTGAATCGACTTGAGGAAACGATATGCTTCATTTTATAGCTAGCTGATACCTAGAACTGGAACTCTGGCGATGTGATGACTCAGGTACAAATATTGCTACATGCTCAGCTTACAATAATCGAGACGCCCAGTGACAACTGATAAAGCCTGATAACCCTACTCAGGCAACAGAACGGAAATTCTAGTCTAAATAAAACCAATAATACAGAGCTCGTAAAATCATAATTCATGAAGCATTATAAAACATCTGTAGTCTGTCAGGCAATAACATTAGAAACCGAATATTATATGGACGTTCCCTCGACGCCCCTGGAATTAGATACGCCGTGAGCACCTACCTAAATTCAGAGTTAACCTTTAACCCCGATTTCTGCTAAAACGAGCATTGATATCTCAATCAATGTAACCCAATGCTTAGCATATACAGATGGTTCTGCGAGGCGATTCGTTCCGGTATGATCTCATCACTCGAATTTGTTTATAACTTGCATAATCAATCTAAGCAATATTGCATGGTACCATACACCGTGCGGTATATTTATAGGCCGCCGCTGATATGACGCATACCTGAATTATGCGTGGAATGACTCTGCCGTTAAACGCTCCGGCTTTCGTTGCATAAACATAAGCCTCATCCCGAAGAAGTCCAATCTATAAAGTTTCCCTA
>VNWX01001953.1:0-13445 GCA_009869905.1 Ceratophysella communis | reverse complement strand
AACTACGTGGTACGACATAGCATTTAACTTTTTGTTGAGTGAATATGTAAGTTGAAATTGAAAGGACAGTTTAATAAACATTATTTGAATTGAATTGAATTGGCGTTTTAAACTGACTTACTGTGATATATTATATTACATATGTTTGTAAGTGCTACGTGCTACGCGAAGTACCAAACAAGTTTTTTACAGCAAGTCTCTCCTTTACTTGAATGAAAAAGATGGCCTTTCCGCTGCTGCATGTTGAGTAAGAATTAAATGTTGTCTGGAGCGTTAAGAGGTAATAAAATAAGACTCACTCCGAAAAAAGTAATCTGCTTTACAGACCTGCTTCTAATCCAAGAATAAGAACAGACTCTGCTGAATATAGTTTCTGAGAATCCAGTGCGTCATGTTATTGTTTGCCTTTCTGCAATTTGCAAGGCGATACAATGTACTTTCAGCTCACAGGGAAACGGCTATAGTTTTTTTTTTTGCTATAGTTTAGTTGAGGTATGACAACTTTAAAGCTCAGTTATTAGTCAGTTAAAATATACATATACCACACAGACAGTGCGGTTCAGGTTTTTGCGACTTTTCCTGAACGTTCTGAAATAAAGTACCTAACCTTCGCAAAATCTCATGGATTATATTATCAAGTACTCTCTTGTAGGCCTTGTATCATTTTCTATTGGTATCTGGTGGACGCACAACATTTTCTACAGGTTAGAATTAAGTTATTATATCTACAGAGTTAGCCATAATTCTTTTTCCACTAGCACCTGGAATGTATTGCTAAATTTTCTAATCTTTTCAGATTCTTCTCCTCACTTAAATTAGGCACGACCTACAAAAACGTTAGCTGGTTTCCTATTTCTTCGAAATTCCAAGTGCCACTTGAGCCTATTCTCAAAATCTGCCTTACATCGGCGGCGATTGCCGGTTAGCTCAATTTTAATTAAAATGCGGGATCATGCGTATAACAATATACAGATAATTAAATGTATAGGAGAAGCGTATCCTGTTTGGAAGTACGGTCTTCCTCATGGAAACATGCGAATTCTTATCATGCTCGCTTTCCACTGGATAAACGCAATTACAGACCTTTCCTGTTCACTCTTCAATAAATGTCAAAACAGTGTTCTGGGCTATATTACGCTTATATTAAGCTTCTTTGTTGACGCTTTGGTCGTAGCAGATTTTATTGGGCAGCAGTTACCTTTAAATGCAGAGGCAAGTCAATTTAAAAATCAAAGTTTACTTATGTATGAACCTTACTAACATTAGTCGTTGTCGAATTAAGCTCCATATGTCATTACTCTACATTCTGCTCGGATGCATGATGTGCACATTATCGGAAATGCTGTATCCTACGAAAGTTCTGATGGCTTTGGGACGAGCATTCTGTACTTGTCTACTTGGAAGCTGGCTGATTCATGTTGCATTTGTTCTCTGCGAACCGGACTGGCCGTGGGATCAAGATCAGATTAATCCTGCATATCAGGAAAAGGTTTGATTGAAAGAATGTCATATTATTATTTAAACTAAGAATTGAATAGATGCTGTGTTATTATAGATCATGTCGATATACCCGAACTTTGCCTGTCACGTCGCTGCCACGTTGACTGGTTTTGGTGCGGTCGGTTGCCAAATTTGGTATCATGTGAAGAAAGTCGAAAACTTTCTTTTATCTCCGAAAACAGTAGTGGCTGAAATTTCGTCAGATCGTATATCACAGGGAACCTGACCGGGTTGGAGAGAAATCGATATACATACCATCACTACTGCTGAAAACATGACAATTTTTTAAAATAATACAAGGCTAGTTGTGAAAAGAAATATTTTTGCAAATATAAATTGAAGGTTCATTAAAAAAGCTGTAGACGATGATTTAAAAAAAAAAAATTATCGGCCATTATCTTAGTGCTGAAGTTCTTGTAGGTTAAAAGGTTATTAAAAAACTTAATTCAGTCGGTTGACCAAACACAAAGCCTTGAAACCTAACTGAACTTTGTTGAGGTGCTAATGACATGAATTTATGCGAGTAGAGTCTTAGAGTATATGTACAATACCTACTGTAGGCTTTGGGCCTACGGTATTGTATATGTAGGCCCAAAGCCTACAGTATTGTATACTCTAAGAGTAGAGTAGAATACTGATTACTATAATTTCTGTGTCCCGGTCCCTGTCTCAGTGATTGACAGTCACGGAAATTGAACCAATACTTCCGTCTTGGCAGCCCTGATTTTTCGCTGGTAGGCATTTAATTATGTTGATGCGAGCAAGCATATGACCTCAAGGTCACTGGTCACTGTAGCTTCTTCTGCAACCCTCCCACATTTTGGCAATTCCGAAACTTTTAAAAATGAAAATGTAATTTAGACTGGTCACATTCACACTACACGCTACTTGATTTTCAAGTTCCAGAAAAGAGAGGTCTGTACCACAAATGGATTCATATCATAGAGCACAGCCTATTTTTCATATATGCATTTCTTCATGGGAAACAAGAAGTCGCTTTCCGAGAAGATTTTTCTGAATGGAAAAAAGTGGGGGTAAGAGGTGGAATCTAACATTTCACCCGACCAGTACTACACGGTCAAAAGTAAAAATACAAACTAAATAGTTACAGTCAGGCCCATGTCTATTTATATGGATATTACGATAATGGACACAGTCTTCAAACAATGCGTACCTAACTAGCACATATTAGATTTGAGAATTCGTAGGGGGTTCTTTGGCTGCATGGCATGAGTTCGGGGTTTCTGGGTTCAATTTTTGGGCCCCAGGTACGACAATAACTTGGGAAAGCTTGTGGGTAGGTACATAATAGGTTCAACACACTCTATTTATCAGTAGGTCTCGTACGTATACAAATTGTACTACTAGGACCAGTGTGTAAACACATTTTTCCGTTTAACGCTGTGAAATTTTCAAGCTCACGAGGGGAGTATATTATTTTATGTGTTTCTGAAATACCAATATTCGACAAATCATTTTCAAAACACCACTCAAGAATGTAAGTTTTTCAATTGAGTTAAATCTTTACATGAATCTAACATTAGAGTAAAGAATACTACTGTAGGCTCAAAGCCTGCAGTAGGCAATCTTTATAAGTACCTACCTACATAAATATCTACATGTATAACATGGTTGGTAACTCGTTGGTACACGGAATAGCCGGTTTGTGGTGCCGATTTTAAACTCAATAGGCACGCCGGTGTCACTAAATTAGAAAAATTTGTCACCATTTACTGATAATTTTACACTGAATCTTAAAATGTGAGCAAATAGACCCATTCCAATTTACACGAGATATTACCAAATTGGAAAATCTTCTGGCAATTTTGGTGTTTATTAATTTTTCTCTTTTTAACAATTGTGTAAGCAGTAACTTCTCGAATTTTACCGTTTTCGATTAAATTTGCACCAGTTTTAAAATTTAATTATCTCGCAATTATCTCGCGACTTATATTTTGCTCTAGGTGTTACCACTTTTGTTGAGAACTACTTTTTAAACTGAACCGTTTTGGAGCTAATTTTCACTAAATTTAGCTGGCTTTACTTAAAACTATGACTAAATTTTATCTGGCCTTAAGGCGCGTTGCCGTGTTTCCTTCTGTTTTAAAGAGCTATACAAACTATTTTTTTTGTGAGATCCACGAAATGTCAGTATAGGTAAATACAAAACCCATCCTTTTGAGGTTTCGAAATTTTAGCCTGTCACAGATCACAGAACCAATTTCTGGATTTGCTAGTGTTTGATCTATTCTGAGCTTACAGAGATTTACCAATGCAGACGAGCAAGTATCCCTGCACATTTAGAACATCTAACATGAGGATACGAACGAAAATTGCTAATAGTTCGTCCGATGATTCAATGAACCCTTGGCCTAATTAAATTTTAACCTGATTTAATTAACCTCTTGTACCTCTAACTGTAACCTCTGAATTAACTATATAACTTCACCGAGTCACAAATCTCTTGCATTCAAGATCATATAATATTTAATTAATATCAAGGGTTGAATGTGCAGAAACATGCTATGTGGCCCCTGGCCCAGGTACTACCGTCAATGGCTTCTTGAGACAGAGTCACTCGCTTAATCACAGCAGTAGGCATAATCATTGTAATGACTTTGAACTATTTTACAGTTGGAAGAACGAGACACGGGCTACCGACCAGTTAAAATATAAATGAATCCAATGAAACAGAATGGAAAAGCAGTGGCTAAAAGTTCACGGCGAAGACGGAGATTGCAGAGTAGTTCGAGACATAAGTGCGGATTCTGTGACAAAACGTTTTCAAGAATCGATGATTTTAAAGTTCACATGAGGTTCCACACTAAAGAAGACCCCATTTACTGCCATCAGTGTGACAAATTTTACAGCACGAATCAGAGCCTCAACTCCCATATCAATGCCGTTCACGCGAAAAAGATATCCTACCCTTGTGAATTCCCGGACTGTGGGAAAGCATTCTACAGAAAAACCTGTCTTGCAACACATGCTCAGCGCCATGATCCAGACTCAAACACCCTGCTACCCTGCCCGATTTGCAAGGTGATGCTTAAGAAAATCAATTTGAGACGACACATAAACTATCACAAACAAAAGGCTAAACATAAGTGCGACAAGTGTGGCAAAGTATTTAAATTTAAGGCCAAGTTAAGAATTCACGAGAAGTCACACCTGCCCGCTTCGGAAAGACCCATGTTTCCCTGTAATTTATGTAATAAGACACTGGCCAGCAAGTTTTACTTGAAAATGCATGTTGATAGAAAACACTCTTCAAATCCTAAGGCTTATCCCTGCACTTTTTGCGATAAAACATTCACAAAACAAGATCATCTGCAGATACACGTGAGGACTCATACAGGAGAGAAGCCATATCCCTGTTCACAATGCAGTGAGAGCTTCACGAGTCCAACGATACTGAAGAATCACGTCACAGCGACCCATACCCTTGAGAAAAACTATGCATGCAAGTACTGCCCAAGTACACTTGCATCCAAGAATACCCTAGTTGGACATCTTCTTGTGCATGAAGGACATCTCAAAATGCACAAATGCGACATTTGTGACAAAGCATTCAAGAAGCGTTCAGGCCTCAACGTTCACAACAGAGTTCACACGGGCGAGAAAAACTATAAATGTGATCAGTGCAACAAGTGCTTCGCGAGAGGAGATTCTTTAAATAGTCATAAATTGATACATTCGGACACACGGCCTTATGCATGTACCGAGTGCAACAAAGCATATAATAGTAATGCTAGCCTATGGGTACACATGTTTAGCCACTCGGATAAAAAATTCCCCTGTAAAACATGCAGCGAGGAATTTAAAGCTCCACATGACTTACGTCGACATGTTCGGATTAAACACACCGTTCAAGAATTTAAATTTAAGTGTCAAATCTGTGGAAGACATTTCTTAAATAATTCTACTTTGAAGAAGCACCTGGCACGGCACGATGGGGAGAAGTTGTTTGCCTGCACTGAATGTCCCATGAAATTTGTCGATCAACCTGATATGGATCACCACTTAAATAGTCTACATCGTAACAAACGAAAATATACTGGCATTCGTTACGGTACTGAAGAAGATCATTTCCCGTGCAAATACTGTGACAAAACTTTTACCTCAATATCAGCATGGGGGTTGCATGTTCCAACACACCCAGAATTTCTTGAAGGCCTAGAAAAAGGTGAATGTGAGCAGTCGAATTTTAGATGTGAGCCGTGCAGGAAATCATTTAATGCAAATAAATACTTAGCTCTACATTTAGCGACACATCCGACGGAGGTCGCGGTTAAGTGTCGACCCTGTGTTGTTCTGCTCCAGAGATTAAAGTGAACTAAAAATGTAAAACTTTATTCTGTAATAACAGCATTTTCAAAACATCACTCCAGTCCAGCTTGATTCGCAACTTATTATTATATACGATGATATAAATTCTTAATCGCCTACTCGTATGTATTTTTAAGTAGTAAAGTTTATAAACACACTCTTCCACATTTTTCAGGGGCTTGGGTTAATATTGTTCACAGTTGTCTTTGATTTCACGTTTTTAGCATACTTTTGGCAAGTTTTGGCTAGCTACCTCATTTTTAATGGTCGATGTTATTTTTAATGTTAGTTAAGCGATATACCTGAATTATAGTTCGATTTTATTGATCTTATAATTGATGTAAATAAATATGGACTTCCGAATTCATTGGATTCTGATGCGTTTAATGGTATAACATTACTATTAATTTAAGGAATTAAATTTACTGACAAAAAAAGTGCAGGTACCAATTAACTATCGTTGGATAAAAGTCTATAAAATGGTTAATGCATTTGCTTTTGAAATGCAGGTGTAATGTTATGAACTGTCAAATCCTAAGCTTAAGCATTATGTCCCAAAAATGCTTGCAAGCTGCTGTATCTTAATATGCCAAATTCCAAACCACGAGAACGAAGGGGTTGGGTTAAACTAGTTTTCTGTAAGAAGTAATTGCAAGATTCCAATTCAAGTTAAATATTTATACTTTATACTACTTATAAATTGCGGAAATAGTCTATTTAGATCCTGGAGTACGATTAATTAAAATGAAAGGTTGCACCAGATTTTGAACGGACGGTACAAGATTGTTCGCTATTATGTCATAAAACAGGAAAATCGTAACGATCACGTGTGCCATTTTACGACGTAATATGCACGCATCGTATAAAAATATCATGTCTGTATTTACCTACCTAAATGACACAAGAAAGCAAAATTACGAAAGCGGAATTTTATACATATTTACCCATAGTTTTTGACTGTTTCAAGTCCAGCTCATTTGACCAGAAATAGAAAATTGTTAGCTTTTTTATAGGTTATCGTAGTGTCAGATCTTGAAACTTAAAACGAACGCCTTCGGGATGTAGATTATGCTTTTAGCCTAACCAATACCAATACATGTATTGCTGGTGTCTATATCGTATATAATAGGGGAAAAATACGAATTGAATGGAAGTGATGGTTACAGTTTACAGTTATAGCTTACAGTCAGGTCCCTTTCTGAATGTACTTATTTTTATGATAATGTACCTTTTACATACAGGCAATGCGTAGCAAAGAGTACTTCTGGGTTAAATTTTTGGGTTCCAGAGCCCAGATACAAAACTAAAATTGGGAAAGTTTGTAGGCAGGTAGGTTCATTATCACATTTGAACTGAAAACATTTCTATTTACCAGTGGTTCTCGTATACGCAAAGTATACAAATTTAGCACTAGTGTGTAAAAGCCAATTGCCATTTAGCCTTTTCGAAATTGTCAAGCTAACTACGAGGTATGGGAGTGAATTATTATTTTATGTGTTTCTGAATTATCAAAATCAATATCCGGCAAATTAGTTTAACTTCACTCAAGAATGTAAGTTTTTCAATTGGGTTGAATCTGTACGAATTTACCTAACCTTAGAGCATACAATACTACTGTTGACTGTAGACGCAAAGCCTGCAGTAGGCATGCTTTAAGTACATTCTATATAACATTGTTACTAACTCTTTGGTACAGAATTGCAGGGTTGTGGTGCTGATTTCAAACTCAGCAGGCGTTGCGGTGTCACCAAATTAAAATTGTCGCGATTTACTGATAATTTTAAACAGAATGGTTAATTGTGATCAACTAGACCGATCCAAATTTACACAAGATATCGTATAGCAAATCGGAAAATCTTCTGGCTCTTTTGGTGATAATTAAATTTCTCTAGATTTTAACACTTTTGTAATACCTTCTTGAATTCCACCATTTTGGATTAAATTTGCACCAAAAATTGATCAGTTTTGCTAATAGTAGGCAATTACCTCGTGACTTGTATTTGCTCTAGATCCTACCACTTTTGTTTAAAAAAATACTTTTTAAACTTCACCGTTAGGAGCTAATTTTCACTAAAATTAAGTACCTTTACGTAAAACTATGGCTAAATTTTCTCTGGCCTTAGGCACTTAGTCAGTCGTGTTTCCTTCGATTTTAAGAAGGAGCTATACAAACGAAATCCAATTTTTGTGAGATCCACGAAATATCAGTACCTAATACAAAACCCAACTTTTTCAGGTTTCGAAATTTTAGCCCGTCACAGATCACAAAACCAATTTCTGGGCTTACAGAGATAGATCAATTTAACGAGCAACTCACGTGCATATTGAGAACATCTAAAAGGATACGGATACGAACGAATATTGCTCACTGTTTGTCCGATGATTTAATTAACTTTTGACCTGATTAAATTTTAACCTGATTTAATTAACCTCTCTCCGTACTCTAATAGAATTACCTATAAGACTACAACGAGCCACAAATGTCTTGCATTCAAGATCAAATAATGTTTAATTAATATCGACGGTTGAATGTGCAGAAACTTACTACAGTATGTTTCCCCTCCTGGTACAACTGTCAATGGCTTCTTGAGACAGATTCAGTCGCTTAATCATAGCAGTAATCATTGTAATGACTTTGAACTATTTTGCAGTTGGAAGAACGAGACTGGCAAGCGGCCAGCTGAAATATAAATGGATTCAATGCAACAGAATGGAAAACCAGTGCCTGAAAGTTCACGGCGAAGACGGAGATTGCCGAATAGTTCGAGACATAAGTGCGCATTCTGTGGCAAAACGTTTTCAAAAATTGATCATTTTAACGTTCACATGAGGATCCACACTAAAGAGAAACCCTTTAAGTGCCATCAATGTGACAAATCGTACAGTACCAATCCGAGGCTGAACGACCATATCAATGCCATTCACACGAAAAAGATATCATACCGGTGTGAGTTCCCGGACTGTGGGAAGGCCTTTTACAGAAAATCTAGTCTTACAATCCACGCTCCGCGCCATGATCCAGACTCAGACTCCCTGCTACCCTGCCCGATTTGCAAAAAAATGCACAAGAAAATTAATTTGAGAGGACACATATACAACCACAAACAAGAGGCCAAACACAAGTGTGACGAGTGTGGCAAATTATTTAAATTTACGGCAAGTTTAAGAATTCACAAGAACATACACTTGCCGGCTTCGGAAAGACCAATGCTTCCCTGTAATTTGTGTAATAAGACGCTGGTCAGCAAGGTTCACCTGAAAATGCACGTTGATAGACAACACTCTTCAAATCTTAATGTATATTCCTGCACTTTTTGTGATAAAACATTTAAAAACCAAAATAATCTGCAAACTCACTTGAGGACTCATACGGGAGAAAAGCCATTTGCCTGTTCACAATGCAGTGAGGGTTTCATAAGTCTAGCAATACTGAAGCATCACGTCAAAGTGACCCATACCCTTGAGAAACACCATACATGCAAGTACTGCCCAAGTGCATTTGCAGTCAAGGGCAACCTAGTGAGACATCTTCGTGTACATGAAGGGCATGTAAAGATGCACAAATGCGACATTTGTGGCAAAGTGTACACTAGTCGGGCAAGCCTTAACGTTCACAACCGAACTCACACGGGCGAAAAGAACTATAAATGTGATCAGTGCAACAAATGCTTCACGACAGGAACTGATTTGAAAGGACATAAATTGACACATTCGGACACACGGTCCTATGCATGTACCAAGTGCAACAAAACATATAATAGTAACGCCGGACTCTGGTCACACATGTTTAGCCATTTGGATAAAAAATTCCCCTGTAAAACATGTAGCGAGGAATTTGGAGCTCCGCATGACTTACGTCGACATGTTCGAGTTAGGCACACCATTCAAGAATTTAAATTTAAGTGCAACTTTTGCGGAAAACATTTCTTAACTAATTCGAGCTTGAAGACGCACTTGGCACGGCACGTTGGGGAGAAGTCATTTTCCTGCACTGAATGTCCTATGAAATTTATAGATAAACCTGGTTTAGATCACCACTTAAATAGTCTACATCGTAACAGACGAAAATATAACGGAATTCGTTACGGTACTGAAGAAGATTATTTCCCGTGCAAATACTGTCACAAAACTTTTAACTCAATATTAGCATGGGGTTTGCATGTTCCTACGCACCCGGAATTTCATGAAGGCCGAGAGAAAGGTGAATGTGATCACTCGAATTTTAGATGTGATTCATGCAAGAAATCATTTAATGCAAATAAATACTTAGCTCTACATTTAGCAACACATCGGACGGAGGTCGAGGTTAAGTGTCGACCCTGTGTTGTTCTGCTCCAGAGATTGAAATGAACTAAACATGTAAAATTTTATTCTGTAACAGCATTTTCAAAACATCACTCCAGTTCCAGTCCAGCCTGATTCGCAATTTATTAATATTTACGATAATAAAACATTTTGAATAGTATATAAATTTTGTAGATCGTATAAATTATCGTATAATTTCGTATATAAATTTAAATGCTAAAGTTTATAAACCGACTCTCAAATTTTTCAGGGGCTCGGCATATCGTTCACTTTTTTTTTTGATTTCACGTTTGTAGCATAGTTTTGGCTAATTTTGCCTAATTTTTAATGGTTCGCTACTATTTTTCAATGTTATTTATACGATATACCTGAACTATAGTTCGAGTTTATTGATCTTATAATTGATGTAAATAAATACACCAGTCCAGTAAGGCTAAGCTCAGAAAAAAGTTGATTTCAGATTTAAATGTCGAAAAGTACATTCAGCTTCAGCTAAACACTAAATGGCATAAATTTTTTCTGTCAAAACTTGGAATTGTCAATTGTTTCACAGGTTGGGATTTGGGATAAGGCTTAGCTGAGAGGCGACAATCGGTCCAAATGGTTTACTTTAACCGTTAATTTTGGATTCCGATTCAGGTTTGGGTTTGAAATGACCGGCGTCTTTACCAAATTTATCCGAAATTTATATACATACATAAATCAACCAGCAAAATTAAACTGTTGAAACAGTGTTGATTTAAAGTATGGCGAAATGAAATTTGTTTAAATATAAAAATATTTTGCAAAATAAAAAATATCTAACTAAATATTTTGGACATTTTTAGCACATATTTACATACATAGTTTGGCAGTTTTTAGTAAATATGTTTTTCATCTCTGTGGATGACAAATGTCAAACAACCGTACAACTCGTCCAAAATGTCAACCGATATGCACAGGTTAATTAATGGCACTGCGAGCAAACATCGGACAAAGAACGTCACTGTTAAACCTTTAAAAAAGTTGAAAGTGGTGTAGGCGTATTTTAAAACACTCTATATGAAAAACGTTTGCTGTAAATATAAATTAGTAAGTAAATATATAAGTAAATGACTTATTATTAGTGACCGTAAAATTAATATTTCCCACCTCCAATTTTAGTAAAATCCACCGATAATATTTCCCACCGCATATCGGGTTTTTTATGCGAATAAAGTGAGTGGTTTTCACCGATAACTAGTAATGTTGCAAAAGTTTATTTGGGATTGAGTGTTAAAATTTGAGAAAATAATTAAAAATTGGCTTAAAACTGTTTAAATTACACCAGTTACAAAAAACGGATGTATGTTACTCAACAAAGGATTTACTTGCTAGCGCTTCACAGGTACTACAGCATGGCGGGTATAGTAAATATATGTAGTTTTTGTCAAACACCACAGTCGTAGAACTCAACCATCGAAGAGAATACTGATTTTTCAGTGTATGTAAAAGTGTAAATTAATACTATTGTAAATCATGGTCCTACAATCCATGTTCATCCATGTCTAATCAAATCCATGTTTTTTTAGACCTTAGTAGACCGCTGATAAAATTCCGCGAATGGGACCAACTCGACATTGATGAGTAGCATGTTAGCGCTGCAACTGGATACACCGCGCAGTAGTTTTAAATGACTTATCCTCCGCTGGCAACACGTTACGCTGCGGAGGCAACACGTTAATCTTTGATAAGAACGCAGTATGAAGTGGAGGCAACATAACAGGGATTGATGCCATAGGGAGCGAAAATGTCACCGTGACTCCAGCTTCGGAAAAGATGGCTCCTAGAACCGTGCCTACCATTGAAAACAATACTATGCAGTATGACCAATAGAAGCAGCATGTTAGGATCGTAACACGTCCGCCGGCCGTAGCAAGGCCAGTAGCACAACCGGGAACAACGCAGCACCCGCAACAATTTCCAAACAGAAGCAGCGCTAAACCGTAACTTCGAAGTACGTCCACAAATGTCAGGCAATGCTGAAATCTTCGATTTGACCACGGTTAAAATAAGAAATCAGGAAACAACTTGCCCACGCCGGGTGGCAACTGGCAAATACAGTGCTGAAGAAGCTCCCACGCTTAACGCAGCAGCTCAAAACGCTCGGACAGATCAGGGAATTTGTTACGGAAAACTCTGCAAAATGTCCGAAGCCTCTGTCGAAAGAGTTTTCGCGTGGCTGCTAGGTCATGTAGCTCCCCAGCATATTTCCCGGAGAGCTGGCATATAATCCCATGGGCAGATATACATAGATACACCCGGAATATTCTTTTCGCCGTATTCAAGTAAGTGGGCTGCATCAATGTACCCTCAACTACGCTGAAGTCTGTTAAGATATCTGTGATTTTTCCGCAGACAGCCGACAGTCTAGGAGAACCAAGAACCGTTGCACTAAAAATTTCGATTGCATGAAAGACAACTTTGAAATTGGAAATGAGTAGCACAAAATACTGTAGCTCCCGGAAGCCTTACCAACCGATATATTTTTCACTTTGAGTCCAGAAAATGGATTCGGCACTGCAGCAAACCATGATTTATTTCAAGCTACCGTATATTTAAGTACAGATATCATTCATATTCATAAGGTTACATAGATTTGTCATTGGGGTAAGAGTTAGTTTACAAAATTTGGTGTTTATTCGATAAAGCTAAGGGTTGGCCTCGTCTCTCGGCTGGACAAGGGACAGGAACAAGCGGACCAGGGCAGGGCTATCGATCCACCGGCGGAAGCTCGCCCATATCTGGAGATGTGACTCGAGGTCGCACAACTGGCTCGCACTTTACACCGATAGTCTGTGGAAACCAGGCAGCCTCCTTCCGGCTCTTGGCACATATCCCGAATCTAGATACCACGGCCTCAAAACCGCCCCTCGACTGGTAACTTTCCCAATAGCTCTCGATGTTATCCGGCCATCCGGTGATAGTTTGCCCTTCAATGTCGTCGCTGAAAATAATGATTCAAAGGTTGAAATAATGTTCGTTCAGCAAAGCCCGAAATATGTCTTACTTGACCGGGGTGGCAAAGGGTCGATCCAGTTGATACTTGAACGGTGTATAGAAAAGGGCAGCTTGAGCACAGAAGTCCAGATTCCGCATGGTCGTGTTCAAGTCCTGAACTTGCGCTAGCACGTTCCAGTAGTGATCTCCCCGTTTGAACACCGGGGGATTTGCCCTAGATTCAGAATTCCATAAATTAAATCTCATTTTGAGGAAAAAATTTGAGAATTTATTCTGGATTAGACTTACCAGCGACGTCGAACCAAATCCGTGAAAAGTGTTTCCATATATTG
>VNWX01001952.1:0-13446 GCA_009869905.1 Ceratophysella communis | reverse complement strand
TCCCTTCGAAGGGAAGGCGCCCATCTATGGTGTAGTCGTATTTGTATTTGTATGCATGTTCTAGAGATGTTTTGGGGTAAGTCAACAGAGCTGGGGTTGAACGTGTGAGAGACTACTACTACTGGGAGGCGAGGCATAGCGGCGGTAAGACTGGTCAAGAGAAATAATAATACTTTACCCTCATCCTGCCAAATATTTGCATGAGTTTTTCAATGTGGCTTTCAATTTCTCCATGATTTAGAGCTCGGGTGCTTCGTTGGAGGCTTCCGAGTTCGGAGAGATGCCCGCTGAGTAGTGTATCGTAGTAGTCCAGGAGATTTGTTGACAGTAGGGATTTTGGTTCGAAGCTCCGATCTTTGCTCTCCGTACTGTATAGATGCCTGGACCTGGATCTTACACCGAATTCAATAATTTATGGGTCTGGCTTGCTGGATATGGCAGTGCGGGCTTCGTATCCATATATTTTACTGCACTTTGTTTTAAAGTTTTTTTTGCCGATTAATGGAACACACATTGGAGGGTAGAAATCAGCTTAGTTAATACCGTGAAATATTCAAATTTAGATACAGGGCAATGTTAGTTAAGGTTAGACATATTTGGTTTTTCTATAACGCACATAACTTCTAATACGAATGGGCAGTGCATTTGTGGTTTGCCTTATTGCGGCTTGATCCCTTTGATCGCACTAGTTATTTAGAATTAAAGCAATTTAAATCGCCGATTTTCAACTTTCGAAATTCGCAGGGCTCTAAACATTTGAAACCATTACCAGGCGGTATAAGTTTCCATATGAAAAATGACAGCCTAACGTCCAAAGAACGGCTAATAGATCATAGAATACGACAAAAACCGAGTGGATAATTTTTCCAACACGACCTGGTAAAACCCAGATACCTATATCATCCGCATTTTGTATACCCTCTAAATGAAGCACTACCACCGCTCACACTGTATAATATTCCTTGTCAATTTATTCGCCGTTAAATTGAGAGTTGACAGGTGCAGCTGGGTCTAGAGCCAAATTTCTTATCACAAGGAACTTGGACCTACTTTAGGCAAACGTAACGCTTCGGTTGATGAAACCAAAAATTAAGTCGGTAGCTCAAAACAAGGAATCCTTAGAACATCATAAATGTAGAAGAGGAGCTGAACTCTTAAATAGTTTGTTTAAGTTTAAAAAGACATACACCAGAACACTGTATCTGATTCCAATATTTTGAGATTTTTTTTCGCCGCATTCGTGTAGCTCAGCAGAGGTGGAAGCCGAAGTGTACACCAGTATTCATTTTCTTAAAATTCATTTAAACATTAGCCGGCCAAATTTGTAAGCATTATGGAAAAATTCATTATAATATATCGTCTAAACGGTAGCCATTTTCAAAAATGCACCTTAATTTAAGCACTATTGATGAGTAGGGCATTGATAAGCCCTATCGGAATTCGGATTGAAGAAGATGTATCTGCGAATAGTCGGATTAATATTTGAGATGCATTTGGGGGGGCTTATGGGTGTGGGGACATTTACTCCGTTTTTCCATTACAAAGTAGGAAGAGAGTGAGTTGAGAGGACATTTGGAAATTCGGTGTGTCTCTACTTGGAATCCTTTTGTGCTGGATTGGGATTCGGAGTTTTCTGTTGGCCTGAAAGCCCTCTTCATCCTCCACCATAGCTCTTCTGGGTTCAATAATCGGAGGAAAGAGGCTCAGGTCTGAATAATGGATTTTGTTGATTTCACATGGCCAGGAGACAGGCAGGCAGGCACTCCAAAGCTCCAGCTCTAATGTATTGCAAGGAACTCTGGGCAGGTAGGAGCTGAATGGAAAGTTAGGGAATCCTCTATAATTAATTTCACTCAAGACCTTGCCGGGTATTTCCTGCACGGGGCTTAATTCCCATTCAGAGATCTTCGAAACTAACTTTTTTCAATAGTTTAAAGGTCAAAAGTTTAAGCAGTTTAAGATTTTAAGAGTTTATCTGTATTTGATGCGTTAGTACCCGGCAGCGTTATCAAAGTAGCCACCAGATTTTGGTAATCAAATTTTCAATAAAGCCCATACCGAACCTATTACCCGGTTTAAAGGGAAAGCCAACTCGACTAACCACGGAAACCGAAATAACATGATTTAAACAAAGGAATCGTTAAAAAATAGAAGTCATTGTTCATTGTTCTAATACTTTGTCATGTCTATAAGAGCATCCCCGTCCCCGCCACGGATCGTCCCTCCATGCTGTTTCAATAATAACATCTCCGTCCCAAATCCAAGCGTAGTGTGTCCCAGCGGGTAAAATGTTGGTTAGTCATCCTGGGTGTATGATGATGGCTATGATGTGAATGATATTGGGTCTGAGCCGAGTTCCGTTCCATTCACATCTGTTTAATTCGAGAGCGATGTGAGTTGATTCTTTTGTTATGTCTGATTTTTCGGAGACGGTGGCCCCTTGGAGAGGGATGAGTCGTCATTGTCACTCGAGAGTCGACACGGGGTGTTTGGATGGCCCACTCTCTAGCTAGAATACCCACCAACACAAATACTCTCATTCATCATAACCCCTCAGTCTCCCGGGCCAAGCAGAAACTATCCCCGAAATAACATTGTTCAACGGCTCAATAATATAACCTGATTCTCGGGCCTGACACCAGATAAATGCTGTTAGATACTCGGGATAAAAGAATCATTTCCACTCTCAGTCCATTCACAATCACAGATATTATGTCGTAGGATTCGCAGTTCACCCTGGCGAATGTGCTTAATTCCGGATTCTCGTAATCGCGAATATTCGTCGAAGTGGGATTCGCATACAAATGAGAATATTCGGTACTTACCCTCTTTTCTTAAAGATTCGGGGCGAATATTTCCCTAAAAATTGGTTAAATTAGCAGTATTAGGCGAATATTAGGCAAATGTCGGGACGCATAAATGTAATCTTAAGCGTGTGTTCGCTATTATTATAGGAGTATTTGCCCCAAAAAGAGCGAATTCAAGTCTTCACCCTCAAAAATCTGACTTTTCCGGGCGAATATTCACCGGGTCACAAATCACTACTGCAAATAGAAACATGAAAACTATTAAAATTTTCAAGCGCTTAAGTATCAATATGTTTGGAAATACTGGCTGAGCTGGTGTCTAGTATATCCACACGGCAAGCTAAATTTCAGCAAAATTATTGAACCTTATGGAACAAAAATACTCGTATCTCGTATGTGCTACGCGTTACAACCCTGCTCAAAAGATAGCCCCATGACTTTTCGACATGTAGTACTTGGAAATCGATTCGCGGCACAATGTACATTTGATGCATCCCGCATTCATCATCCTCGTAATTCCTAATCCGATATTAATGGAAACATATACACAGACCCAAGAACCGAACCCGTCCTCTCATCTCGGGAGTGAATCACAGATTTTCCAATTACTGAAAAAGTCATAAAATTCAAATAGACGATATATATGAGCAGAAATGGAATCCATAAAGAGGAATCATAGGCTGACTGCTGGCTGCCTACTCGGCCTTATCATGCATGCGTACAGCAGCAGATTCAATAACGAAAAACGACCCCTGCACTTCCAATTTCCAGCATCTTTTCTAGAATTTCAAATCCGATATGTATCGTACATCCGATTTCGTGAGCCTTCAAAGCAGTGTGTATGTCTGGATCTGAATACTGGTTTCCTGTGGAGAAAATTTACATTCCATGCTTTGCATAAGATTATGCCGCTCGAATGGTTTTCTTGTTGGACTAGCTCTTCTCTTTGTGAAAAGTCTACGGCGTGATCTCCATAGTAATAATAATGGAACAAGTGTGAAGTGTACTTTGTGGAACCTCGGCAATTATTTATGGAGCTCATTAGTCCTTCTTTCTGCTCGTGTGAGCGGCGTGATGCAATGCAATCGAGCTCCTGCACACGACCCGCCTTTTCAATGCACAGACCGGGGTCAGTTCATTAAAAATGAAAGGGCTTTAGTGGCCTTAATTGAGAAACGTGCAATGGGGACTCCCGGGTGACCGGACCTGGCGTGGCGACAATTCAGCAGATTCACGCTTGGTATTGGCGAATTCGCCTTGAAACTCAGTGTTTTAGCTTAAATGACCATGCATATATAAAAATTTGAATGACCGAATATTTTTAACTCTGGACTTTAAATACCAGATTAATGGCGAAAATGATGACAGCGGAATCGCTTGCAAGCCAGACTTTTTTGCTTGTCAGTTCTGTATGCTGTATGGACCCACGTGCTGAGTGCATGGAAGAGAAAGCAATTCATTGGTATTCCGTCAGCTTAAGCCTTTCTTTCTGTGAAACTGATCCGTAGAGGAATGGGAATTCGAAAACCCATTTCTCTCTGAAAAATAAATGAAAACAGACCTGTATGCCGAAGGCTGAGTCTCCCAGCCTGACGCCAGGCTGTCAAGAAATCCGAAGTGTCCGAGAGCTGAGGGCATTACTGTATAATGACAATCTGGAAATACGGAACTCCACTGATACAATGATACATTACATGGGCCTGAGTTTCGATTCCAATGGCTCTCGTCAGTATATATCCTTCTTCCCCTTCTTGTATATTGTTACCAATGCCAATATTATTGATCTGGACCCAGATAAAGAGCTCAAGTCACTGGGGTTCAGAAATATACGACATTTCCAGTTTTCAATGTTGAAATATACCAAAGAAAGTTATAGGCATTACGGTGAAAGCAAAGCGACTGGCGGTATTTTGTCCAAAAGCCCAGATTTTACATTCCGGGCGCCGTAATTCCGTTTGCGTAAGCAATTAAGCCCCTGTGTCGGTGTTATATAAATACTCCATTGCCCTTGAACTCCGTCATTCTAGAGCTCTAAAACTTAAGTATATTTTCACTTGTAATTCGGAGACTGGCCAGACCACTCGATCGCTTGACGTAGGCATCGGGGAGCTGTGCTAATCCTGGGCGTGTCAATGACAAGCAGGGTCAGTCGTCAATTTCAACTGAAAACAAGAGACAGGTGCTAAATTTTGACTCGAGAATCAGTTGAGATGAAGTTATGCACAAAATTAGAAAATCCGGAGCCCAGATTGCTGGAGCCGGAGTTGATTTATTTGTTTACGTCCAGAGAAAAACAAGTTATACTAATTTTGACGTTCGATTTTTTACACAGCATGGATGGCATGCCATTTTAACTGCAATATTTCGCAGCAGGTTAACGTCTGGTATCCATGATAATTTGTGCAAAAATAGGTTGAATCACTTAACTAAGCTAAATAATGGATAGTCTATGCTGAATAATGTGAGAACCCTGAGCTCATCTTGAGCTTTCTGTCACTAATTCGAGTGAAAGCTCGGTTCTTTCACTTGGAAGCTTTCTCTATTGTGCGTTCCGAGCTCCGTCTTGCCTAGAAAGCTATTGTGTATGCATATCCCAAGCCATGTTTCAGAGCTTATCATCCCTTGAGCGAGGTTGCAGACCCGAGAACTCGCCATTATTTGCTACCTTCCAGCCGAGCAGAGTGAGAACAAGGGGGTAAGGCCGTGGTGGTCTGCGAACGCTGCTCTGCCTTCTGTGTAAAGGACATAGTAGCAAGACTCGGCAGTGAAAGGTTGTTACATGTAGCCTTACGAGCTGGAGGTTCCTCTCCGGGTTTTTTCCCCGTTCTGTTCCGAGTTGGCGTAGTCCCCGACTATTGATTCCCGTTAAAGAGCCAAAACTGAGTCCAAGGATATACTCACGGCTTCTTTCTAGGGACGAGACGTCTCTACAGATCCTAAAGGCCTTTTGTCTACATCTCCTGTACACAATGTTTCCATGCCCAATACATTGTAGTGCGTATATTATGATTATGAGGCTTCCTATTCATGTAATTCCCGGGAAGAAACTGAAACCGAGAGTCATTTTGACTCGGCTTCCAAGCTTGTAACCATGGAGAAAGCGTTATGCTAGATGGGATTCTTTCTCTCTTACAAGAATTGGAATTGCATATCGAAATTAGTGCAATGTAATGCATATTGCAAATTAATTGACTGCTGCATGCAGCCCGTACAACACGAATGGGGCTAGACAAATCTTTTATCGAAATTTTGCTATTGGCCTTTAGCCTGTCAAACTTATACAGAAAAAAAACTTGTCTGGGTTTCGTCCCTGGTCCCAATCCCAATGGGACCACCAAGATTGAGCGAGCATACAGCAAAGACTTTATTATGGGAGAAAGGAGAACAAGAATGGCATAACCACTTTCTCCGACCTTATTACACTACTAGTATACGAAGGACCAAGGTTTCGTATATTTGAGCCCCGTGTACGACGCAAAATTTGCAAGGCCAAGCTCTAGTCTGGAGAAATGCTGATACAGACCTCGTTCGTATTTGTTCTAATTAAGCGTATGATATGTCTGGCTCATTTTACGACAGGGCACAACCCTCGGCAATCCTTGCTTTAAAAATTAATTTTTGAAGGCGCCAGTCATATGTGTCTGTCGTTCGAATGCCGGAATATTTTCACTATCCGTTTAAAACACTTGACGGTGTCAGGTTCTTTTGTATTATAATGAAATATCCATGCATCGTCAACTATACGCCAGTTTCTAAATCCTTTGCCAGCTTTTGAATTGGCAAATATACAAGAATTATTATGTTTTGAAAGTTGGTCTCAAAACATCACACGCATTACTTATGCCGCACAATAGAATATGTAATATGTATCAATGCCAATTTTCTGAATCCTGGTGACATGATTTTCTTTGAGCAGAACGGGCGACAGGTACAAATGTAGGAATTATGCTTGACACGAAGTATGTAACTAAATGAACAATTGGAATTTCATAATTATAAGGTGTCTCGGCGCCTATGTAAAAATAGGTCAGACTTAATTATACTAAATTCCTGTTTCTAAAGATGACAGAATACTCTAGCAATCGAGCAAGCTTTGTTCGGGAAAGAGGCCACTACTGCCTGGATAGAATATATTTTCTTAATTACTTTGATTAGTTTCATTCAAGCAAGATGCAAGTCAGCTAAAATCTATGAACCGAGAATTTGAAATCCGCCCAGCAACATGTCGCTGACTCAAGACAATTGTGTCGGAAGAGTAGACAGTTGTTGACTTAATTCCAGGCAACCTCCTGCTCTGTGAACTCAGATAATTCGTGTTTGTATTTGTAGTGCTTTTATATAACAGTGGACATAGAGATATACACGGTTTGACTGAGCTACAAAATGCGTTTTCTCCCAAATACTTACCTAGAGCTTAGGCCGATGAAAATGCAGCCTCAGAATATTAGAAAAAATTTAATTTATTTAAATCTCTTCGCGTCCTACCTTTGCCTAAACTGTTTAGGGCTGAATTATCAAACTAAGATATATGCTAAATTTGCTTGTTAATTTTGCGTAATTCAAAGTATTGTAAAATTGTTCTAACGTAAACCATATAACTGCATTGATTACCCAGCACTAGCATAGAATTGGACTCTATTCTATACCCAGAACGGCAAAATCCTGTTACTGAAATTCTCAGTATACACAAAAAATCCTGGAACTGCTGATAGACGAAAGTTTCTTTTATTCTGTAGTTTTTATCCTGAAGCAGAATAAAAGTTGCTAGGCACTATATTCGAAACTTCAGCAGTCAGAATTATCGTTCTATACAATGCATGTACACCGTGAGCACAAGGAAGTGTCGGCTTGGCTCAAATGAAAGTGAACGCCCTGAAGTAGTTTGTTACCAAATTGAAAAGTATTCTGTATATTTATTTAGTTGGAAAACTCTGTGAGAAGAAGAAGCTCAAAATTGAATATTATGTAAACAATATGAAAAAAAAGTTTTGAAATAACCCGACGAACTGCTTTTGTGCTTTGTATTTATCGAAAGCTAAATTCTATTCAGGCTCTGTAAATAGGAAATAGAGATATCAATAGGGAATTTATAGGTAGGAACTTGCGCTGTAGATTAGGCTTGATGTACAGGCGCCTATGTATAGCGATGAGGCGTATACGATTCAGTCAAATTAGGACTAGGATGTCAAGACGCGTTTAAATAACTTGTGCCGAGTTGTTCTGTCAAATCGTGATTCTACATTAAAATTTGTTTCGCATTAAGGGGCTAAACATCTAAAATTCTGGAAGAAAATGCGAAGCCCTTGAGCAAATATTCAGTCAAGCGTGCCTATTTCACATTTGTCAGCAGTGATGATCATTCTAAATAATTGAACCCCACCAGAGTCGTTTCCAATAATCCAAATGCCTTAAGAACCAAGTTGAGTTTGAGTCTCCTGCTGAGGTTAATAATGGATCAAAGTCTGCCTTTCTGGAATGAAATTGGGACTTGAAATGGGACTACGGAATACTGCTACTGCCTTGCCTGCAAAAGCAGAATTGAGAATGCTAAGCATTCACGACCAATCTTCGTTCATGAGCCAAGATGAAAGTCCAAGCGAGTGAAAGCACCCGAGCTCCAAGACACTTTCACTTTGAAGCAAACTACGATTTAAGTACACTGAAATGGGAATTTTATTTTCAAACAGAGTTTCAAACACACAACACACGCACGTACACGAATACTATACGTCCTTGTTTGGGTTGTACTTTGTTCATGTCGCACCAAAGGGAATGCCAAAGTACATTTTATGTCAATTTTGGGACTTGGGTTTGTGCGAATTTTCAAAGATTTCGTGTTTCGTTTCCTTCACATCGTACATTCCTTTCATTTCAAGCCGTAAAGGAGCAGGTTGGGTTAAATATTTCTGGGGTCTTAAAATTTAAAATTGCTGGTCCATAGGCGAGAATATATTTGCAAATTTATCTAATATTTCAAAATTAAATTAACGCCCTTAATATCGGCGTTTAACGCATCTTATTACATAAATGATAGTTTAGCCGATATTTGCTGAGTTCATTGCGATGAGTCGGGAAAATTCATTCTGCAGAATGGTTAGGAGCAGGGCCCCAATAAGGGAGCGCAAGGAAGTTCCTTCCTCCGTTGAAGTGCTGTTAAAAGGTTGGTAAACAGACCTGCTTGAGCGTGAGTAAATATTGGTCAGCTTCATGAATAATAGTTCAATATAATGAGGCATTCCTTCAATGTGGAGGGTGAATACGGAATACGACAGAGCCATTGCTCCAGACGAAACGTGGAGCAGACATGTGCTGAAATAGCTCAAATGATAATGCGTTCTGATGGATGATGTCTTCTTCACATGATAATAAGCATTTCGTTTGAACACCAATAAAATTCTTATGTAAATTTATGTTAGCTTTGTTGATATAAAGGATTGATAGTGTCTAAAAAATTTATTTTTACGTCAGTTTGGTTTACAAAATTCTGTATGTATGTATTCTGTATGTATTCTGTATGTGTTACACGGTGTGTGAGATTTCGAAGCCGCTTTTAATGCACTGAATTAAC
Organism: Ceratophysella communis; assembly: GCA_009869905.1. Classification (NCBI taxonomy): domain Eukaryota; kingdom Metazoa; phylum Arthropoda; class Collembola; order Poduromorpha; family Hypogastruridae; genus Ceratophysella; species Ceratophysella communis. Next base: position 4,071 of record VNWX01001952.1, on the reverse strand, counting down.
CGTAATTTTTGTTTGTTTCAGCTGGACTCAGCCATGGCCTCGAAGTTCACTTCGAGCAGAAGGACGGCGGGTTCTTCATCCGCCCGTCCAGCCTACTATCTGGAGGCGGTCATGGCCCCATCACCGGCTTCACACCATCCTTGTCCATGAGCTCCAGATCTTCTTCTTCCTCGTCTGTGGAACAGCAAGCTCCAGACTCTAGTGACTGGGAGATTGACCCATCTGACCCCAGCACGCTCACCACAGAGCATTTCACGGTTCTGCCATCCAGTCAACCGGTGGCTATTCGCGTGACTTACGGCCCATTCAGTACCAAGCAGACAGTTCCAATACGTCTCCTGGTTCCTGACCCCTTGGACGAACTCCTGCCCAATGGAACGATGAGCACTGACCCTGACATGATTCCACCTTTGGATCTGAGTGCTCATCTCGTCACTCCGACTGTGCCCAAGGACACACCGATCCTCCGCGTTCTGTTCCATGCTGGGCAAACAGCTTTCGGGCTACCCATGTCAGTCATACCGGCACAGAATGGGCAGAGGGGCCCTCGACAACAGCAGGTGGGTCTTGGTTTCTTTCCTACTGCACTTCAGTCAATTCAACACACCCCAGTATTAGGGGAGGCGGAGGCCTAGGCTCAGGCGATCATTCGTTATGCTGCAGTGGCGGTGCATCGGTAAATCTGGCTTGAAAGACCTATTCTCATTTCTGATTCTGAAGGTTTTGATTTTTGGATTCACAAAATGGAACTATTTGACGTAATTTACGGGTAAACTACGACGAGCAATAGATTAAATTATTCAAAATCTGGCCTAGGTACATTACTTCATAGACTGCTGATGATAGCGTTTCATGTCTAAAGGTCAATACAATTAACTGTCAGCTTCTGTGCGGCGAGACAGGCATTGCGGCGGACTTGTAAACAAATAACTTTGCTAATAATTCAAATGTAAGCGTTTCAGACAGGGATCAATTACAATTCAAAGCATGGCGCTTGAGACTTGATTAATGTCAGGCTTTTGATGCTGAATTATTACTAATTAGCATGTGTCTAATGCATTGTCCGTCGACCATAATAGGTAGCATGGACTCAGCATAAAATTAAATTGAGGATGCTATAGGCACTCGATCTGAGTCTCGAATTTATTTTATTCTTTGCTCCGGCACTGGGAACTAAGCACCAACCCCGTCCGTGTTTCGAATCCAAGTGCCTACCTGGAAGAATATTTATGTGAGCTGAGTTGCTGGAATGCCTCTGGTCCATGTATTTATTCTCTCGCCACTCCATTTCTCTTGCTGGACTTCTTCATTGGAGTTGTAGACTAGTCCAAAGTACAATGGAGCGGAGAGGAGTCCAACAATGTGGTTTCGTAAGGGATTTCATGGATAGGCATCTCACTAACAGACTCGGAATAATAACAATACAATCTCGGAATAGGCAGCAGAAGGGAACCGAAACCAAGCAGCAGCAGCCTCGGCTTCTCATCTCCAAACTCATTCTGACAGCCACATCATTGTTCAATTCTGTTCATTGCATCTAACTTAACATTGGAAAAGTAGAAACCACCGAAAACTAGGATAATGCTGTGGTTTGGCAGTTACGGGCTTTGAACTGCCATAAATTCAACAGTGTTTCAGGCCGCCACGGAAATGGAATCATTTGCAAATTGCTCTAAAAAGTCTAAAATATTTTAATTGGCGATCATGCGATCAAAAGGGCGGTTTATTAAACTCGGTTTCATTAATTTGAATTATGCTAAATTCGGTTAACTAGCCCCGAGAGTGACATTTTAGTTCTGATTGTGCCTATATTCACTGTTGCATCATACTAGCGTATCCTGCATTAATTAGCCTTTGAATCTACTGGCATACACCAACATTGATTAACCCCAGACCAATGCGGAAACGGGAAGTTCGTGTGCCTGAGAAAATTCACGTTGCCTTCGCACGTAAGCCTAAGCTGCACCCATTCCTGGATACTCTGTAAAGGTATAGCGTTTACCTGAAAAGGTGCAAGCTCTAAGCTAAAGATAAGATTGTAAGCTGTTCTTCCTTTCAGTTTCTAATGAGAACAAATCGGGCTGGATAAAGGTTGAAAGTTCTCCCAAACCTGATATCCTATCTGGATGGAAAGGTTGTTGGGGTTCAGTTTCACTTTTTAACCTTTTTCTTACCTTAAATCTTACTCCAAAGGGATTTTCGTGTTCATCTCTGAGTGCCGGGTTGGGTATAAAAGAACGATTTCGGAGCGGTGACGGAAAGTGATATGCTACGCTAAAATTAGTTCAGACTCTTTGATTTAATTGGCAATGCGAGGTTTAAAGGGTAGATCATATCGAATCCTGCTTTCCAGTAAATGATAAAATTACTGAAATAATTGGAACAAATATCAACTTGTCTAAATGTATATTTGCTTTGATTTCAGGGTCCTGGATCAGGAACAAGGCGACACCGCACTCGACTTTGTCTATTAGCCCAGGCACAGAAGAGCCAGGGTGATGTGGTGACCTCGAGCTGTAGTCCTGATGCCCGTGACTCAACCTGCCTGGCTGAGCTCACGCTGCCCATCCATTGGTGGCCAGAAGGAGCCCTTCCGATCAGTGAGGACCAGGCTGGACCCCTCAAACCCACCAAGATTCCTATCCAGGTAAGAAACAATTCCAACTACAGCTACAATTGCCTGGAAATTAAAACTAGTAGATGAAAACGAGTTATTTTAAATTCTAATGCAATTCTGGAACTTAAGCTGCGCCTGTCTTCTATTAGGCAGTCATTGTTTACATTTCAGGAATATTTAGGATTATTGAGCTATTTGCTCAACCTTGAGCTCGGGCTTTTGACAGGAAAATATGGTTAGTCAACGTACTTTTGAAAGCAGCAATCCTGTCTCTTAAAATTTTTAAACAGTTTGTTCAAATTCCAAAACTGCCAACTGTTTTGGAAAAAAAATCAAAAGCTGTTAGACATTCACCTGTATTTATTACCAAATCCAATGGACCACTCGACGTCACTAGACCAGACGTTAACGTTTAAAAACATTTCCGAAAACAAAATTGTTTTCTAACTGAAGACGAGACAGCCAAATAATTACTAATTTTCTGTCTATGGAAAATCGAGCACGACTCTAGGTCAGCACGCAAACAGCACCGGGAAGGCCATTGAAATTAATTAACTTGTTTTCATCATATTGCATGTTGTTCGTCCACACAGCCGCAAACGTCATTCCATTTATCGATTTAAACCGATTCCGATTCTGTTTTCCTGCTGCTTAAATTTAGCGTACGAACTACTTATGACAAGTGGCTTGTTTTGTCTGCTACACGGCTGATTTCAATTAGACGACTATGTTTCCGTCATGATTCCACTGGATGCTGTTGATGTTTTGTCTCTGGTAATTAAGTTTGCATACTTAGCGAAACGTTACAATATAACAAACCTTGAAATGTAGACGTTGGCGTAGGCTACGATAACGATTACAGTTACACTATATAAATTATAGTATCAGGGTTTGCACGCAACAATTTAAGCGTATACATTTGTTTGTAATGTGTGGGCGTTAATTTTGAAAAAAAAACAGTTTTTACACAGAATTTTATGTAACGTTACAAATTGTATTGCAAAAGGTATATCAACTGCGATTATGCCCAGCTAAATTCCTTTGCAATTTGCAAGAAGATTCTCGGGGAAAATCAGACCGACAATACCACCGCTATGATCTTCAATGATCGGGTACTATAAGCTTCGAATTCGAAATGCAAATTAGTCAGAAAATACACTGTAAAACACACAATGCTGCTCTCCTACGTATTTATTTCGGATGATTTTAAAGAGCTTCAAGCTCTTCCATGTTTCGGTTTCCCAAAATCGGTTTTAAGTCCAAGCTGATGTGAGTCCGTTTATGCAACAACAACGTGGGAGAGGATTTTCCTGTGAGATCGGAGATTCAAGCCCTCAGTATTTATACTAGCTTATAGGCTTGGAATCCTCTTAAATAGTTCATCTCTGCCTTGATCCTGTGTTTCCGTCAACTATTTAAACCCACTAATGTAAGTGGAGGCGAAGTTCCCACTT
>VNWX01001951.1:0-13447 GCA_009869905.1 Ceratophysella communis | reverse complement strand
CCTCTCAAAAGCAGTTATTTCTGACTTGAGTAAAGTTAGTCGAGGCTACACACAAAGCCTTTATATATTTTTATGTGAAGAATTTGAGAATACCCAAGTTACTCACACAAGGTAAATAGTCAGGTGTGTTTGTGTGAAAATATAAAAATAAAAAAATCTCATTTCCATTACATTTGGTTTCATTAGCGGAAGAGTTAAGGCACGGAGACTTGCCTGGTTCTCCTCAGGAATAATGGCAACCAGGAAAGCTAGTGTTTTCTTAGCTCCGTAGTTATAAGCATTGTAAAATTATGCTATTTTAAATTTGGGGGAAGGCCACATCTCCTTGGATTACCGCTTAAAACATAACCAAAGCCAATTTACCTAGTAAGAATCGTTATGGCAGGCCCACAAGCGATTCAAACTCAAAATCAATATTTGAATTTAATGCAATAATTTTAATGCATGTATCCATGTCAAGAAGGTGTGCATTGTTCACATCAAAACTCACCAAAAATTAATATTTTTTAATGCTCTTCCCTTTATAAATGCAGGCTGTCGGTGTGCGGTATTCTATTTTTCCATTGTTCAGTCTTCACCCCCTCCCTGGACTCCTACTGTACTGGGATTTCCAAGAACAGGAATCCATAAATTAGACTAGTAAAAATATGCTGGAATATGAATACAGAGAAAAACAAGACAAGGAGCTTTAGAAGAACATGTGTTAATGAAGAGTCCTATTAGAGATTACTTGACGAGAGAGAGAGTTCCATACTCGGATTTCCAACATTTATTATTAATTATTAACGGAGTTGTATAGTGCCACCCACGGAGAAGAGGGGCACCCGAGAAGAGCGAGAGGTAGACAGACAGAGCGACTACACGGATAATCTGTTTCAGGGTGATCTTCACGCCATGCTACAGAGAGGGTTGCTTATGCTTTTTTAGCTATTTTTCAACCCCCAGTTTTCCTCATTTGCGGGAAACAAGCGCTACTATGGTCATTTATCTTAAAAAATATAAGATTGCATAATAGGTCGTAATGACAATGACCCCCCAGGTTTGAGAAGGGGTTAGTTAGCTCATCTTCGGTGGCGATAAATCTAATTTGTAGATATTGGTAAGCACTACGTCTCAACGACCAAAAGTTTGGAATTAAATATTCCGACCATCTGTATCTGCTCTTGAAGATGAGTCAAAAATCCAGAAGTAAAGTAATATTTTCTGTTGCAGATGTTAGGAATTAACTCGGATCCACACCATTAGCCTCTGATACCGTTTTCCCAATTTTTAATCCTTTTTTACTGCCACAACCCCCTAACAAACTCAGGATGATAATGACACATATAACAGGAGAATGATAGAGGCGCACAGCTTTCGACATTTCGACATAAAATAAAATTGTGTCTGTACCTACCTACCTAAGCCCAAAGCTCGAACACTCACTCTTCTCTCTGCTCGTATAAATGACCAAGCAATTCGTTGTGGTCTATGAATACATAATAATCATACATCTGTAGGAATAACACAATAATCAGTCCATATTTAGCAGAGCTCCGTTTTTTTTTAAATGTACAAATCCAAGGCATTATCATATCATCTGCGTACGAGCAGGCTGGCATGGCCTGAAGATCAGCTCACAGCAAGTTTATGGGCAGGCGTTATGGTTCGGCAATTCGTCTCGTCTTGGACAATTCGGCCTAAAATGTTGGTACAGTAAATGACAATTCTGACCAATTAGCGCATATTCTGACCATTGTTATCATAAGAAATTGATGCCTGCTTCAGAAATCATACATTTTCCGAAATCTGCGAAAAATGCAAAATTGGACCCCAAAAAGACGATTTCGTCCGAGTCGAAAACCCCGACCATAAACCACCGCTCAGCCCCGAACTCTTTGCCTTGATGACGCAAGAATAATAATCATTACCATCTCAATCCTTTTCAATTTAAAATATCTATCTATCTTATGTTGTACAACCAAGAAATAAAATAGGATGATTTGGTAAAGTTTTTTCCATCTGTTCGACGTTATATGGTCCTGCTGCCTTGACTCTTAAAAAAGCCGGGGCTTTATTCCTCCGTTCCACGCCTTTATGGATCCATAACTGCGTTGAAAAACGTCAAGCAGAAGATTCGTATCATTAATCGTTATCAATTTTTCCTTCTTTCTTTGACTTTGACTTTGTCGTCGTCGTCGTCGTCTTCTCTATCTACAGAAGAACCTCGTGACTCACCAGAAATAAGCATCTTTTTTTGCTTGGAATACAAAATCGGAAATACCTATAGTTTGACCGATTTTTTAATATAAAAAATGGCCTTAGCGAATGAACAAAAGTGCAAGGGAAAAGGGACAGGAAAAGGATTCTTGTTAAAAACCTCCGACATCCTCGATTAAAATACGCCTGAGTGATTTATGAAAAAGTTTTGATTTCTCCCCATTTAATAAGGAAAAAGGGACAGGAAAAGGATTCTTGTTAAAAACCTCCGACATCCTCGATTAAAATACGCCTGAGTGATTTATGAAAAAGTTTTGATTTCTCCCCATTTAATTTCAAAGACGAAAAACCCTGCCTAACCCTTCCCTTCCGCCCCAATGAAAAGAAAAGGGGTAAAAAGGCTTAGAATTCTAAGTTTTCTTCTGAATACGCAGCATTTTCAAGGCGGAAGGACTTAACTAAGGGTTCCTGGTCATTTGCACGAAAATCGGTATTTTCGGCAGCCGAATTAGAAGTGAATCGCCCAAAACGTTAGAACGAAATCGTCCTAGAATTGCCCAGAAGTTAAGTCTGATGCCTGAACCCTTTGAAAAATACCCTTTTAACCCTTTTACGTGAAGAAGAGCCAACTCATTCTCTTTTTTACGGACAGGGGTTTATCTATTTTCTATTTTTCCTACGGTTTTACGTTTTAAAAAAATGCTCACATCATATATTGTATTGAAGAGTTCAAATTATTTAAGGCTTCACTTTTCGGTGATCCATTCCCTTTGATTGGATAGTTCTTTTTTTGTGGGCCCTTGTGCATTGTTCACTTTTTCCCGAAATGCGGATGTTATCTAAGAGTTGGGGTAATGCAGAGAGACCACGTCACTTTCGTTTTCTATCTACCTTCCGTCTTTTCACTTTTTTTTTGATCAATCATCTTCACCAGTTATTTCGAGACGAACTTCCTGGTAATTCTCAAGGTAGCAGCGCGGGTACTGGGAAAGGGTTAGTTGTGGAACTTGGAATACAATGAGGCTTCAATAATGAGTAATGACTCAAATTCTGACCTGCAGTTGCAGTTCTACAGTATATTCAAAGTGCAAGGATTTTTTAACGCTACAAAATAAAATTAGGCTTATATTTATAAGTTTAAGTCCGTAGCCTCATCCCGTTTCCTTTAGGAAATCCCTACCAAATGTCCGGACTAAATGGGTTCTAAAACTGCATCTAAACAGCGCATTTATTAGTTGCTGAACTATTCTTTCATTAAAATTTTAGAAACTTATATTCAAAATTGCGTCCAAGGTGTCTTGAGACCGAGTTCATTCGCTTATAAGGTTGGCCAGTCCGTGAGGCTTTCAATTTTTTGACCCGACTGGAGAAAAATTTCTCCAGTCTGAAAAAAATTAGTGCGACATAATATCTGGATTGCGTCTATTTTGTTGTTTTTCAAGAACTGCGAAATTTGCAGCTTAATTAGCGAATTATCCGAATTCAAGACCACCAACGAGCAATTTATCTGATTTCAGAAACGACATAATACTTAAATCAAGATTTTCAATTTTTTGACCGACGTCAAATGCCAAATTTAATTTACCCACGCTCGGAATTAATAATAATGTATTATGAAATGAACATTATTGTAACTTTAGTCTTAATGCTGTAACTATTCCAGCTAAACTTCCGTGCATCTTCCACCTTGTTGAACATTTCACACCTCCAGTTCAGGCCCAGGTAAACAGAATTCCCTGGTTTCCCCCAAATTCCGGCTTTGAGCTCGGAGTTTGTTTGAAGTAAAAACTTATTCCTTTCGTGTTGTACTTACATTGCCTATTGTTCCTTTGACGGTCTGTGTGTGGCGTAACGTGTAACCTGTCCCTTTTGATACACATAATCAGTCCACATACATAGCACAATCCTTTGCACTAGGAACCCTTCGCATCTCAGATTACGATCTATTCATTGAGCGCATAGCCAGCGCCTTTCTCATGTACAAACTCAAAAGGAATGTCGAAATCATAATAATTCATCAAAGTCAAACATTGCCAAAAAGAAGATAGAAAAAAACGTTGTGAAATTGATACTTTTCAACGTAGCTAGGGATAAGCTCAATTTTTTCAGCAAGGAGAGAGTAAGCCAGCTAATACGCCGAGATTAAAATGTAGATTTAATTGGAACATATTTTTTTTAAATGACGCGTTAATATTTTTTAAAATGTCAGATTAGTACGGTAAAGTCGAATCAAGCATCAAACCATAGGGCATGTAATTATAGTACCAGCTAAAAATTCGGGAATTCGGGTTTTAGCAGCTAAATTCCTGGCTTTACCACTTAAATTCAGTAGCTAAAGCCAGAACTCTGTATCCAAGGAGAGGAGAATGGGTAGATACTTAAATGACACGTTTCATGCTCGGCCTCGTCCCATAATATTATTCCCAGTATCTAACCTAACCTGACAACAATATGCTACCATATATTTTGAACTCGGTATAATTTAGCTGCTAAAACCTTTTAAAAAAGTTTCTATTGGTAAGAAAATGATTTCCCAAACAATAGAAATAAATTAGCGCAAAAAAGTCACAAGCAATTTCTGTATGTAAATCGGCATACCAAATCATTGGTATGCCAATAATTGCTTCTCAGGACCTTGAACCCTGGATTATGATACATCGACACCTTTACAACAAATCTCATGAATCGATTCTACCCTATTACAAATTGCAAAGTTTGATTAAAAAAGGTGGACCAAGTGGGATGATGATGATGCTTTTCGATATGAAATCCGCCTGTATAACTCTAGTTAGAATTCTGCATTTGCCCCTTTGATTCACGAGAATGTATTTGGTGACAAGGAGGGATTTGCCCCAAAAAGGAATTGAAACTAATCAATAATGAAAAGAGTAGAGAGAGAGACAGACACAGAGAAAAGGTTGACAAGCCCAAAGTTTACAAAACTCATTTTTCATTCTGCCGTCAGTGTTAACTCTTTCTTGTGCTGATTAGCTAAAAAATTTGTGTGACGAGCCTTTTTGGTGGTCTCTAAAGCCTAGCGATTCCAAATGCTCACATACAAGCATTTTCTTTGGTATTTTCTGCCCATCCTCAGAATAATATATATATAAAAAATCTGTCCGCTCTCTACTGAGTTGGAAAACGCCGCATTGACGCTTCTAATGGCAGAGCATTCTTCTCTTCAAACTCTGTGTAGTGTGGTAATCGGATTCAAATAAAAAGTTTGTATAAAAAAAGCATGATCATCATCAGTCAAAAATCGATGAACAAAACATACTTTTTTGACATTCCTTAACGAATCAGTACACCTTTTAAAGGAAAGGATTTGAGAAAATCTGCTACCGGCTAAAAATAAAGGCTAGTAAGCAAAATGCATGCACCTAAATAGTTTTAGCATGTAGCGTTTTTGGCATTTAATTTTGAATTTAATTTATTTAATACATAGCCAAGATTATGGTATGCTACGTGATAAAATGATTAATTAATTAAATACAAGCAATCACATTCTGGTCCCGAGGTGCTAGTATATCTCACGTCACGTGTCATAGGAGTGGTGGAAAAGTTAAGGAAAATCTGAACGGCATTTAATCGAATTAATTTCTAGCTGCAAAATACGGTGCAAATGCAAATACAGCGTTCGTTTAATTAAAAGTCCATGGGCTTGTAATATAGCCGTTAAACCTACACCTCTATACGTATTTGAAACAATAAAAACCCCAGTAAAATTTAGTAGCTCATATGTGATTTAAATATTCCTGTAACGAAGCAAAAATCAATACCAAACTGCTGCTTCTACCTATACATTTTTATGTATCAATAGTAGCTAATTTGCTTCATAAAGAAAGGCTTCCTAATTCTAAAGTGTGTATTTATTTAACCGCTACTCGACGTGCCATCCGACTTCCGAATCCCTGTATTTAACTTCTATTGTTCAATCACATACACAACACACTTATTTTTCTTATAAGCCTGCCAAGACGGAGCTAAGCAAAAAAATAAAAGCAACAAGTTGTCTGCCTCGTTTTCTTATAAGCCTGCCAAGAAGGAGCTGAGCAAAAAAATAAAAGCAACAAGTTGTCTGCCTCGTGTCCTACCGCATCTCCAGCCCATTGTCTAAATGATACATCTTTTTTTTTCTCTCTATTGCGGACACTGGCCTGGCATGCGATGAATTGTGTACACACACACAAGTTGCACGAGTACGAAGTCAAAGAAGATGCTTTGGACACAAAAAAAAGAAACGTTAAGCATGCTGCATGCCAAAGCTTTGAATCTTTGATGCTATGATGAGCCATGAAGAAGTTAGAGGTAGTAGTACGTCGAGATCACTCAATCAAAGAATATAGACTGTGAAATAGACGCCATGGTACAAATTTTGGTATGCATTGCAGCACACACCTACGTGAGTCTATCTTGGCCTGTCTTGAGGAGATGCCTCGTCATGTCATCTTATAGTAGCTGGTTTTTCTACTTTTTTTCTATCTTCCTATTTGCAAACAACACGCCTTTTTTCCTACAAATTCCATTAGCTTGGACGGGGATTGGACATCAAGACAGGCNTGGCCTATCTTGAGGAGATTCCTCGTCATGTCATCTTATAGTAGCTGGTTTTTCTACTTTTTTCTATCTTCCTATTTGCAAACAACACGCCTTTTTTCCTACAAATTCCATTAGCTTGGACGGGGATTGGACATTAAGACAGGCCGTTTGGGAATAAATCTTCCTACGCAAGTTTTATGTACTTTACTCTCGAGGAGGCTTAATCGGCAACGTCAGCAAATTCTTTAATTTTTCGAAAACATAGAGTTTAATTAAGTAAATATACTTGAATTATAATTTTTTAAATTATGCAATAAACCTCTAAAACCCGAATAAACCTCGGAACTCCGCCTAATAATTAATGAAATTGAGACCGACCAAGAAGCAGGAGCCAGAAGACCATTCGTCACCTGTCAAACCCGGCAATCCTCCGTGTAATAATCTGACTACCACGCTTATTGATGTTGGCGTCCTAGGGACATACATATTCAAGAGAGCTTCCTTCATTTTCTTCATTAGCCGTTCCTATGCATAATAAAGCCTGATCACTAATGAACATCAAAAAATGATAAAATCGTTCCTTTACTAAAAATAATATATCCAAGAAGCAGGAGCCAGAAGACCATTCGTCACCTGTCAAACCCGGCAATCCTCCTTGTAATAATCTGACTACCACGCTTATTGATGTTGGCGGCCTAGGGACATACATATTCAAGAGAGCTTCCTTCATTTTCTTCATTAGCCGTTCCTATGCATAATAAAGCCTAATCACTAATGAACATCAAAAAATGATAAAATCGTTCCTTTACTAAAAATAATATACGAAAATACGAATCCACAGGTGTCCTGAAGTCTTGGGAGTAAAAAATGATTCGAGTCTTTAAATGACGGTAAAAAGGCGTGGTGGGCAGTGCGGGCATGTATGTGTATCTCCCTATATGCATAAGATATTAGGAATTTTTGCATTGGATAAAAAATTACTAAATTGGCTTTAAATTCGGGGTTTTATGCGGAAGGCACGGATATTTCGACGTGGACGGTTAGGTCGATTAAATTGAATTAATGGCAGGAATGCTGATTTGCCGGTAAAAACTTGACGGATTTTTTTTAAGCCTAACCTAACCTAATACTATGCAAATTTATATGGCAAGTTCAAAAATTCCCCTTGAATTAATCAGCAAATTTTGATTAATCCATTAAAAAGTTAAAATTACGATTCATGCCCTGAAACGCCCAAAATGCACTAAAATAAACGCCTACCCTTAAGGCAGCTCCGAATTGTCCCATATCCGCCACTATTCCTCTTGTAGATCGTACATATATGTCATACGAAGTCATTAATAATTGTAATAAAAAAAGGAAGTAAATAATGATGAATTCTTCTGTGTATGTCTGCCTACTATTCTTAAACATGGGGTTTGATACAAGAAGGGAGTAGATGCATACGTCAGAATTAAAACTCCATTTAAAGTACATAGTCCTCTCTTGAGAAATAGAAACAATTAAACGGAGACTATTGACCCCAACTTACTATTTTCCACGTACGTGTGCATCTTGCTATTGAATTACAAAATGCCTCACTGTTGTGCTTCAAAAGGAGATTTCTCATGTTTCACTATTATTATAGCTCATATCAGCCCGAGTATATGTCTGAATGTCTAAATATCAAATGTAAATGTGCATTTTCCTTCTATGTAGCACTTAGAGCGTTGTCGTCTCCATAAAAATAATGTTATTCTTAGGTTCTTTCTATTGTAAGCCTTGACTTGACTCTTGTGGCATTTTCGCTTTGTTAAGCAATCCAACACTTCTCCCTTAACGTCGATCTCTCGACTTACTGTAAATAATAAATAACTTACACATCCTTCAAGGCGAACCCTCATTCGATGGAATTAAATGATAAGACAGAAGAGGTACACGAATGGCAATTTCTAAGTTTACAATTTACAATCAGAATTAAACTTACCTGAAGAAGCGATCTTGATTGTCAAAAGGCACCTGGCATCTCCACTTCCCGAATCCCGAGCGATTATGCTAGCCAATAATTCCGCTTAGCCCCTGCCCGCAAAATAATTATTCCGTTTCCCCTTATTGTACTCCTAAGAATCACTCAAGGCTAACGCTAAGTCTCAACAATTTACAATATAAAATTAATCCTGGCACGATCACAAAATTCACGAGAAATCACGTGATTGTTAATTGCAATTTTTACGTCTTTATTTTTGCTGCCAGGCTGTGAAAAAGCGTAGAACTCATATTGCATTTAACATTTACCCGCAATTACGGATTCTATAAATAAAATGCGTTTGTATGTATGAACGGCATTTGGCAATTGGTAAATCTCTTTCCACATATCAGCATTTTATTCGCGAAAAAGATAAACAAACAAGACCTACTTTAATTTTTTATTATTGGAGAAAAATTGATTTCGAGGCATAAATAAATACGACCTATACTTCATAGCTACTGTTATCAATGCCTGAAACACAATGCCAATTTTATTGAAATTCTGTTTTCAGTAGCAATCCATACATATTATCTTTACTCGCAACTTTCGTGGACTAATAATATTTCATACATAAAATTGCGTAACATGAGATGAAATGAGTGTGCTCAACTATTTGGGAAACTCGTTGACTATCCACGTGCATTTGTAACGTGTTAGACTAACCTATAGTGCATTATCAAAAAAAAATTAGTGCCAATTTTGTTGAAATTCTGTTTTCAGTAGCAATCCATACATATTATCTTTACTCGCGAATTTCGTGGACTAATAATATTTCATACATAAAATTGCGTAACATGAGATGAAATGAGCCTGCTCAACTATTTGGGAAACTCGTTGACTATCCACGTGCATTTGTAACGTGTTAGACTAACCTATAGTGCATTATCAAAAAAAAAAATTAGCTCAAAATACACAATATGTAAACTGTAATCAACAAAAAATGTGTTGATGTGCATAAAAATCGATTGGTCAGAAGTAGGATTTGTTCAAATTAAAAATTGGCATTTTTTATTGTAGGCAAATCTAGAACGATGTCAAGTAAACAGTGTTTCACTACTATGCCGTACGTAAATTTTGTAGAACTTAAGCTAAAAAATATTGGGGTAAAGTATAGATGCCTTGTTAGGTACTCGTATTTTCGGTGTCCAAAGTTGACCACCAAAAACAACAAATAATCGGATTAATCATTTCAAAGACAAAACGAAGGCTAATAATCCCATAAGATATGAAATGGAAATACTATAAAATACCTACATGATATTCATCAGTCCATCCGATAACCGTGCATTATTCGAGCGAACACGAACCGTTTCCTCCTATTTTTTCAGAACTGAAAGCTGAGCACGATAGGAATGGGTAAAAAGCGTTTATCTCAAGAAGCTCAGGAACTGTCTTATTTCCAAAAGTACAGTATAATCATTAAAAATTCATAACTTCAGGTCATTTCGTGTTTGAGCAACTTTCTTCCGTATACCACTTTGTTCTTTGAGGAAATATTGGAAAGTAGAAAATATTTACATTCGGGTGATAGGGGCTTTGGTATCGGGTCAATTCGGCACTGGCAGTTTAGCGTTTAGTCGATCGGCGTTAAAGCTAGTTATAAAATTAAAAAGCTAAATACAGAATTTCGAATATCTCATCGGTCAAAATCGCCAATTTCTGCCTTCGCTTCCGAAAATAATCGGCCGATATTTTAGCAAAATATCTGCGGAAACGTAGACTTGAAACGCGAAGTCCAACAGGTTCCGCTCATGTATTATGCGGAAAGGTAAGAACCATAAGAAACATCAGAAAAAAATATAATCATGTAAAAAGGAAGCCCTCTGGAGTTTATCCGATATTTATATATGAGTTGTGGGCGCGGACCTGAGCATTTTACATGTGTTTTCTCTCATTACTCAAATGGGTATTTTTGTTTCTACGGGGTTCCTTTTCCACCAGTCCATGCAAATAAAGCGTGCAGAGAAGTTGGGGCTTCAGGAGCAGCATGCAAAGTGTCAGTATAAAATATTCAGAAATAAGGAAACTATTAGCGTGTTTCGTTGTATAAAAGCGATATGCTCGTATAAAATATTTATGTAATTTTTTGGAAGCCTAGATGTTTCAATTTAACCAAAGATAAGCATTAAGGCGATTTGATGGGCGAAAGTTAAGACGATTGTACTTTTTTCAAAATTTTGTAAACAATAAGTTTTATGCCGTTTCGTAAAATCTATTTTAATCGATCCCATAGCCCCTGTGCATTCAGTAGATATGTTAGCTGAACCGTAGCCTCGAAGAGTATTGATTAGTGATTCGTGTCATAGTACAGATCACATGGTTAAAATTCAATCTGTGACCACTGTGACTTTACCTATTCATTTACCACAAGCAGTTAAGAAATCGACTCCTATCGCTTCCAAGAAACCTTACTCAGCCCCCGTTCAATGCCCTCAGACCATAAGAATCCCCTGTAATATAATATTATACCCATAGATATCTGGTTCTAATTTCTAACTGCACTTTTCCCAGTAAACAAGCCAAAGTTCAGAATTAAACTATAAAAATACCAAAACCATGAACCATAAAAATAAGTCTATGCCACCAGTAATTTAACCCTATTCTACTGATAAGCTCTCTTTCTGGTTCTAATTTCCAACTCCACTTTTCCCAGTAAACAAGCCAAAGTTCAGAATTAAACTATAAAAATACCAAAACCATGAACCATAAAAATAAGTCTATGCCACCAGTAATTTAACCCCATTCTCCTGATAAGCTCTCTGTCTCTCAAGAAACACATGTAGATTTTTGTTGTCTCTGCTCAGAAAAATTAAAATTCACATGCTTAAAGCTTATTGAAGAAGAGACACAAAAAATATTGACAAGCTTTGCTCTACGGAGACACAACAAAAAAATTTGTATGCATGATTTAGGTAAAAGAATGACAAACAGGAGTTTTAGACGCCGGGTTTTGTTTGGGTGGATCGTGGGAAAGCGAAAAACCGGGTAAAAAAGAGTTAAGGTTTTTTAAGCTCTAGAACTGGAGCAAAAAGCTTTTTTTTGGTACAGAGTGAGTTTGCCGGAGTGTTAGTGAACGGATCATATCAGAAAGGGTTAAGAGTGGAAGACGTGTTCAAGTAGAGATGCCGAAACCGGGTTTAAAAAAAATTTGTATGCATGATTTAGGTAAAAGAATGACAAACAGAAGGAGTTTTAGACGCCGGGTTTTGTTTGGGTGGATCGTGGGAAAGCGAAAAACCGGGTTAAAAAAGAGTTAAGGTTTTTTAAGCTCTAGAACTGAAGCAAAAAGCTTTTTTTGGTACAGAACAGAGTGAGTTTGCCGGAGTGTTAGTGAACGGATCATATCAGAAAGGGTTAAGAGTGCAAGACGTGTTCAAGTAGAGATGCCGAAACCGGGTTTTAAAGGATTTTTTCTTCTGTCAGTAGAGTAATGCGTTACTTTTGCCTAGGCCAGGGCGGACAGGGTCACATTCTCAGCTCTCAACTCTCAACCCTTCGGTTCTCGTCTTCTTGACAGTTTACTGTCTTTTTGGGGTGAAAAATGAGGTTTTCGGGGTTTGCAGTGCATTCTAAATGGAGATCGGCAGTCGGAAATTCATCCTAGACGTTAGCATAGAAAATCTGGTTTTCCAACCAGCTATGTGTCATATCAAGGAAAACCCTGGAGGAACTTCAAGTTTGTAGTAATTTTTTTTTAAAATTATATTTTCTAAATCATATTCAACCGGCGTCAATACGAACGAAAAATACTGGATCAAATCCGAAACGAAAGATTTACTGACATCGAATCACAATGCAATGAAAGGGTAACTCTAGATCCGAAAGTATTCCATGAAATCCTGAACCAAGACCAGCTCAGCTAGGGGTGAAACGCATTGTTGTCATCTCTGTAGGATTTTTCTGTAGTTTCGGAATATCACAGATCACAGCAGTGAAAGCAAAGGGTCCATGTCCATGTCATTTCTATTTGAAATGTTTGAAATCCAGCACGTTCCAATAGCCAGAGAGATAAGCCATATAACCATTACCTTAAATATCCAAACATCCACCCGCACAAATCGGATTTTCCACAAGAATGAGGAAAAAAGGGGAGATCGCAGATGCTTTCTTTTATTCCAGCTTTTGGGAGCACAACTCACGGGTTTTTTAAAGATCTGTTTTGTGGATTTTGAAATATATGACAAGTCAGAAGTTTCAGATCTTTGGAAAAAAGCGCTGCTTGGGAGCCAAAGGCCCATTGTGTGTGTATATTAAAGGAAGCGGATCAGTTTCAGACTTTACACCGATTACGGGTGGAAAAGGTAGCAGGGTTGAATAAATAGCTTTAATAAATCTGGTGGAAGAAACAGATCGCCAAGGAATTGGACTGGAACTTAATCTTTAGACATACAATATTTCGATAATGCTGTTTGAACGACAGCTGGCAGCAATTTTTAATAGGCTTTTCTGTACAAGGTCTTGGTATAGCAGTGCAAGAACTTTTATATGTATTAAATTAAATCTTCTAAAATTAAAGAATGTGAAATTATTAGAAGGCGGAATTCATTGGAAAATTTTGTAACCAACTAACTGATTTTGATTAGCCGCATTGGGGTTACTTTTAATACAAAATGTTAATAAAAATATGAAGCGGCGCATTTTGTATGGCGTATACTCTATAACATTAATTTCACTTTCCGAAAATCTCCGAGCGTTAAATGT
>VNWX01001950.1:0-13447 GCA_009869905.1 Ceratophysella communis | reverse complement strand
TATTCCTAAAATCTTCCACATATTTCTGTTGGTGGTTGCACCATCACTGATGACTCCAGAAATTCTCAAACCGGAACTTTCAAGTCGAGCAACGCAACTTAAAAGTAGTTTTCCAAGCACGGCTCCCGGGGCGGCGCCTTTTGTGGCAAAAGAAGCAAGTGGCTGTACCTAGAATTAAAATACAATAATAATATTGATTCATATTGATTTAAATTGAAAATAAACAACTTCATCATTAATTGTGATAAATTTTGAACCGAATTAAATTTACCGTATTTTGGAAGTGAGGTTTGAACATAAAAACTAAGGCATGATCAGCTAAAGCACTAGATTCCTTGGCTTCGCATTCACCTCCATAATCGATGAAACCATTAAATTGGCAGCTGAACTTGTCGTAGGCCAGCTCTTGACGGACTTTAATTTCATCAAACATAACGACACCTTCTCGCTCCTTGATTGATTTATTTGAGTATTCGTTCTTTAGTTGTTGAAAGATTTGGTCGCTAAAGCCGAATTCACATGGCATTCCTTGGATCAGCCGTTGAAGTGTAGAAGGATGAGGCAAGGGAAGCATTTGATTGTTCCGAAGGTGTCTGTAGGCCTGAGGGCTTTTGATTTTCAGAAGCATGCACTGTAGCAACCATTCAGCCTCAAACCGGTTTCCTGTACTCGATTTGCGTTTCGCATTCTTGACTGCGGTTTTCATGGCCAGTTTGAAGTTGTCAGGAATGTCAGTCGCTTCGATACTTTTTAACATATCAGTTTCTTTCTTTGATTTCATTTGTTTCTTCAAAAGCGAAATTGAGAGTCTGGCACGGGCGGAATTTGTTTTGTTTCTGGTTAGGTTTCGTCGTGTACTTGTCAACGTTCGTTTAAGATTTTTGACGTAGATAGCCGCATGTTGTGGATTAGATGGCGTAGACCGAATTCTTGTAATAGTTGACAATTTTTGACGTTCTCGCGATGCCAAAGTTCGTAGTATTGCGTAGAGCTTGTCACATTCGTGGCACCGCTCACCTTCACAGTTTACGCGAGCCTGACACTTCAGCGAAAACCAAACAGAGCCCCTCTTCTTTCCAGATTTGCATGAATGTATGTTGCTAAACTTACTGATACCGGTGCACGTATTCATCAAATTGATTGTATGGAGTAGGCGAGTAACTTGAAAATAACTCGTGAGTTCTTCAAATGCAGGTTCATTTAATGGAGTGCCATTGAAGAAAACGTCCATGTGAAAATTCCCATTATCTTTTCGGATGACCTGCAAATACAAATATGTTTTAATTTTAGTGACACTAGGGGTCTACCAGAATATTCCTAAGCGTGTTCCAAATTAGTATACATTGATTTACCTTTACGAATTTGTGAATATCGTAGAACAAATCCTCGGTGATTCGTCCAAGCTTGTAGAAGGTAGCTGATCCATTCCCATCTGAACCGATTGTCTGCCATCCTACTGGGGGCACAATTGCTTCTATTTCGTTAGGATTGGAAGATGAACTGTCCATGTCCTCAATGTCTTTCAGATTGACATCCATTTCTAAGACGTGTTGACGGACATTGTCTGGGACTGTACTTGGCTTCGATTTCTTCGGCACAGGCTCTCGGCGATTTGTAGTCGATCTTCTTTTTGGGACAGACCTATTATACAGGCTGCTGACCTTCTCGTTCGCAAATAAAGTGGGTACAGCATCGTTAGTTAGGGTCCAGTTTTTTCGTTCGAAGGGCACAAGGTGCTCTCCTCCAGCTCCACCGTAGTTGATGAAAACGGTTTTAATGATAAACTTATCATCAAAGTGCAAATGACACAACGTATTCTTCTGGACGTCGAACTTAACACCTTTCCGCTTTGGAATATTACGTAGCCACTCCTGTTTGACATCGTCCGAGGCATGTTTAGGAAGTTTGAACAAATGACAAGGTTTATAATGAATGCCGTAACCTGACTCGCAGCCAACGTGAAAGCAACCTGGCATCGCAAGATTGACCTTTACTACTATGAGGCTGAATGTTGAAAGCCGAAAACCGAAGGTCAGTAATTACGAATTCGCGAAAATCACTGGAAATCAGAAACTGTCAAACGAAAACGAGCAATAACACAGATTCGAATCAAGTAGAGAATAGTTTGAAGCGACGCCTAGTGTGAAATAGATTCAAACTATCTCCCGCCTGAAACATAGCAGCGACAATGGATTTCTTAATAGGGGCACGGCGTTTATCTTACCATATAGCATTATATATCGTGGGTGTAGTCTCCATTACAGCGAGAAAGAATGAATCGGGAGATTATTCAAAAGAAATGGACTTTTAGTGCATGGAATATAATGACTTGTTCTGTTCAGGTGGGGCCACGGGCATTCTTATTTTTTACATGCTTTTTTGCTAAGAAATCCACTGATTAGGATCTTGTTCTTACACTGAACAAGATGCATCGTTGAAGAGTAAAAGGTGTAACCCGTATCCCTAGCCTTGTAGGTTAATATATGTAATGCGTAATGCCCTCGATCAATAGTAAGTAATCCTTACTTAGGTTTTGGTTTACTTTCGTTTTCAATTTACTACTTGCTGGTTAGAATTTCAGACTTCATAAGGCTAGTGAAATTCGAGTAGGTTTATACTTTGTGTTTAGGCTGACGACGGTGTGATTTTAGTTTATGATTTGGTGTTTTGCAGAAGTTGCAGTAAGCTTATCCATATCTGTAGACCCTTTAATATAGGGCAGCGCCTGTCGCCAGTTACCAGTCAATCCTACCAGCCGAGCCTGGTTTCTGGTTTCGTCTAATATTTAAACAGACTTGTTGAGACTGCATTTTTCGTGTTCCAATTTCATGAAGTAGTCTGGAGTTGACGTAAATAAAGTAGTTCGTCAAGGCTAGTATTTATGATCTAATTCAAATAAGATTAAAACTGGCAATTGGAAGAAACCTTTGAATTTAATTACTTGAGAGTTCATCCATTTTGTAGTTGACAGCTTGTTTTTATGCATTGCCTCCCTGATTTGGGTTTATCACTCGGGCCTGGACTTAACTCATATGCAAAGCCCCATTTATTCCTGTCCTTGGCTTCGATTCTGGTTCTTACTTATATAATGCTTCAATGACAAATTTATGAAAAAACGAGGATGGTTCTGGTGAACACATGTTTTAATATTCCAGGAGTGGAAGATCGCAGATCGTAGATCCTGGCTTAGTTAGCGTTCTGTACTACACAAAAACGATGTATAGTAGAGGGTTTGGGCTTAAGCGCTTACAGCTTTATCGTGTTGGAAGAAAAATGGTTAGGAGTAGATAGGACGACAGGATATTAATACAGATGCATTCATGCATTTCAAATTTTCCTTGAGGTAACATTAGCCATGTTGTGTGTCATATTTGGTCAACCCGTGATCTGCCTTGGTGAAGCATGAATCAGGTAAAAACCGTGACAAGACAAGTCAATAACCGCGACACCAGGAGTTAGATATTTCCATCAGTGATTGATGAAAACTACAGGTCGTCGATAGCGACGATCGTTTTGTGGAGTTCTCGAACTCTGAGTTTAGTGATTCAAATGGAATTAGGTACCACTGTAGTGTCACCGTAATTTCCTGGTCAACTGTCGCGGTAATTTCATGAAGCCACTGAGCCATGCTTGAAAGAAAAGGAAGATGCGGCTGCTAACGAATCCCTCCATTTTTGGGCATGTTGAAATGGGCTTCTTATTCCTGAGGCTCTGTCTTTTTACCCTTATCAGTTTCATCTTCATCTTAGCGAACTCTTCTTCATCTCCGAGCTTAAGTCTCCAAGCATCATCGGGTTTAATCAACGGGATTTTTCTCTGTTCTTTCCCTTTCAGAATATATGGAGTCAGTTGATGAAGTGTTAATGTACCTTACGGAACAGACATGGAATTATGTCCTTTTATGAAATCCTACGCATGTAACGGAGCTTGACTGTTTTCGGTATTAATTGTACACAGTGCGAATGCGAAGCTCCATCTTATTCATTTTACAATTCTTCAAAGGCTTAATATGAAAGGCTTATTGAATGTATATTTAAATAAAAGGAACTGCTAACTGTTCCGGGTTTACAGAAATTACGTGGAAGTGGCACTCTATCAGTTCGTCAACGAGTATCAAGATTTTGAATACTTTAGAACTTTGAATCTCACTTCCTTTCACCGTCACCTGTGATTGGGTTAATGCTCATGGTCGATATCCTACTTCATTTTTTACGATTACAAGCTTACGTTTTAGCCTTGTGCTGCTTTCCAGAGTTTGAATTATAAGAAATTTTTACGTATCTGCTGTTTGACATTTCTCGTTTAACGGATTTTAAGATCGACACGGACGGAATTCCAGGCAAGACGCACTTGGTCATGACAGGGGCATGTCGTGCTCGTATAATTGTAAGTTGCTTGAGTAAAATGGAATTGTTTGTGGCCGCGTTATTTTTATGACAAGAATAATTTTATGGAATTGAAGTCAACCGTAAACGAGCAACCCGGGCATTCCGGATCGATAAATCTTAGCTCCAGTATTTGCGTTTACATTAGGTTACAGGAGAAAGCGGAGCTGTGGAGTAAAAAGAAGGTATAATCGTTTGCCGCAAAATGTGTTTAAATGTCTCGGTGGAATTAAAAGGAAAAGGTCAACTGTCGTCCTTGCCCCGATGTCTGCAGCAATATTGATCCACGCAAACGAAAATAGAACAATTACAGTTTATAGGCATTCTTTGACATTTAACTCCAACTCTACGATGAAATACTGTTCCCAGCTGACGCTAGCATTGTCATTTTATTTAATTTACTATTTCTTTCATCTCAGCAGCAGGTTCGAAGTTGGACTGCTAACTAGAAGACGTCGTTACTATCTAAAAAAGGAAACCACCTTGAAGTTTATGTCCATTGTCTTTCAGAAACATGAGTCAGGCAGGGACTCCATTGAGAACGTAATGAGAGCAGCAGAGATACTTATTTACCACTTACTCAGATCACAAATCACAATCAGTTTCAAATGAGGAATGTCTTGCATAATAAGAAAAAGGTTAATGTGGTTACCAATCACGTCGGCACTCTGTTCAGCCCTTTACCTACATACCTAGTCGGACATGTATATTAAGGTTTAGGGTTAAGTAAGTCGGTATTCCCACCCACACCCTATTAAAGATTTGATTGGCAGTATTATAATGTTTGGCGTTGCACAATCGTAATTTTGGTAAATGGAATCTCAGACATTCCCAACTAAAGATTAAGTCTGGATTTCATAACATAATGTTGTTAAGTTTCAAATGTTGAGTTTCTTTCACTTTAGCCAAATGGATGTCAAGTAGACAATGAGCCATCGATTCATCAGTTCAGTGGGCAGGTACTCGGACATAAAGTTGGGCAGTTAGTACTTTTGTCGGGATTAAATCCTCTGTCTAGTGTTTCTTCACAAATCAAAAGTCAGACTCGGACTCGGCTAAGAACAATCATTCAAAGTCCTGTCGATTCATTTCTCTATTGATTCAGAGTCTCAACCTGTTTCCACATAGAAATTAGGGCCGGTGATATTAAGTTTCATGTGCACTCCTTATTTGCTCCAGATTCCAATTTCTTTTGTTTGCTGAGCGGATTCTTTATATTTACTCTTTTGTTAACTATTCAAGCTATTCAAAATCCGTTTTCTGGGATGCGTTATGATTGTGATTTTTAGTCTATTTCCAAAATAGGATGATTGGCTTATGGTTCATCATTTGTTGTAAAAGGCGTTCCCGTCCTCCTTGATGAGTTCAAATAAACAGATCTACTTCGCCAAATTCAAGACTACTTGACACTGAATTTGAATTGAAATTTGAAATTGAGTTCAATTGTTCAATACGCAATTCAAGTGTCATCGTCAACGCGTGAAGCGTGCTATTGACCTATTGAAGTGTGAATTCATTAAATTAGGTCTCAGAACTATCAACACTTGAATTTGCATCTTATGATAATGATTTACCAATCCTATCATAAACACGGACATGGCATTTGCAGTTTAATAAATGTACCACGCTGAAAGGCATTAAATGCCCAAGTCTCAATTAATACTGGCCACTACTGGTATGGATCAAATCAGCGGATAACCGGTTAAAGAATTTGGCCTTCTCGCTTCACTGCGTTATGCTAATGAAGCTGAAGTGAAGATGTTCACGGTTTTATAAATTCTCTAAATCCTCGTAAACTTAGATGTTAATGTTGATTGGGTAATGGATTAACACTCCAACTTGTTTGTTAATTGTGGAATTCTAATAGAAGAGAAAGAGAATGTAAGATGAAGATATCTTAGAGTCTTCCCGTCTTACCCTTCGCTAAATGCAAGCGACGGAACGAAGATCGTTTAGTTTATTCTGTCACATCAAATTTTACGCGGACATTAAATGTAATAGAACCGAGCTAGGAAAGTCATTTGTTTCTTGATGATAGCCTCTGCCCAGATGGGGTTCTTTTGTTTCCCTGCGAAGATGCTCGGCTCAATGCTCGGGCTTGGGCTTTATTGCACCGTGTGCGTATTTTGTTTGATGAGGCATTTAGGTCTCATGGATCCTATAACTGTCAACTGTAAACAATTTACTTTAAATGAAGCTGGAAACGCATAATCAGAGACGTCTTAATTCGTTGTTTCGTTCAAGATACTTTTGCGATTGTCAATTTTCAACTGCATAGTTGTTTACTTGACTTATAATTGCTAGATTCGTTTATGGCGTGGGTGATCGATATTCCCTTTTCATCTTCATTTATATTTAGCTTGTTCTCTTCCTACAATCGCAAATTTTAGGTTGGCATATTCAACGAATAAACTGATGAAATTAAGCTGGATAATAAATTATCTTCGGCAACTGTAAAGCAGTAGTATAAGACAAATGGTTAACACGCTATAGGGTGACTATTTAAATCCAAACACTTATTAGCGGCACTGCAATCTGCGATGCATTAAGCGCTGTACGCACGCTGAAATCTGAAAAGTCAGCACTTGACAGGAAACAGTAAATTTAATTTGAATTTAGTGATGAAGAGGATTGGTCGTTGCGAATTTAAATTTAGCATGCCCATCTTTGGAACTTGGAACCGTGTCGAACGGCTGGATGTGATCAGGGTACGGTATTCATCTTAAGATTTCAAGCCGTCATTTGCATGAAAAAAAAATGCGCAGAGAAAAGGTTGTGAATTTAAAATAATATGGTCCTGTAATAACCGAACTACATTATGGTAATGCTATTTCGTAATATTGTTCTCACGAATTTTGAATAATTACTTAAACTGCTTTGAGGTTTTTTTAATAATCTTTTCTGAATGCCAAATTCGATTTTTAAGATAAACTGGAATACGAGTTTTCTAGGCTGATCATTTCAGTACTACAAGTGCAGCAAAAATGCGTTATTTCTACGCCATAAAATCGTACACTTCAACGAGTTGCGTACGCAAGATGGATTGTTCAGGTTGAACATCCGAAGACTGCTATCCTTCACAATGATGGACCAGAGGAACGTAGAGTAAAGCCTTGTTCATCAGACATGTTGGTATTGTGTTCGAAGACTTGGTTGAAGTCGTCAAGGGTCATTCGATACGCCATAATGCCTTTTTCACAGAATACAAAATGCCATTTCCTTATAAGGGACCTCCATACCCTTCAAGTCCTTTGCTAAATCCTAAATCCTGGGCGTCTTGCGAATTTTCGTATGTGTCTCAGTAAAGAAACCTGGGGATGGGGATATTTCTTTTTGAACTTTTTGAACTCTTTCAACAGCCACAAGTCCGTGCGTATTTTTACGATCGTTTTTTTTTTATATTGCTCTTTTTAAAGAACTATTTAACAGCCAACTACAGAACCTTACGTGTGAATCTTTAGTTGATTACAGCATATTATACTAGCCCAGTATTGATTTTAGAACGGATCTTTAACGACTTTTGTGTGTGCTGCATGTTTTTGGGTTTTATTTTAAATTAGGATATGCATGCGTACAGATCGAAATTCTCCGGATGTGTTGGATTATGACTGTAGAGTAGAAAAGCAATAATTCCAGGCGCAGATGAACAACGGTTGCTGTAGGTCAAACTACTACATGGGTAGGCCGAGTCAGTTTTCAGTATGCTCATGAATATACTTTGTGTTTTCGGCGAAAACGCCGCCGGGCTGGGTCTTGGACTTGTCGGTGTTTTTCTTCAATTTCATAGTAACTGACAGTAACAATGAGATTTCTGGCTGGGACTTGGAACTAGGTACCTTTGCCCTCAAGATTATTTGGTCATTTAAGTGCCCTTAAGGTGCTCAAAGGGCCTGGGAAGTTTTTTTTCTTGATACCTACTATTCAATAATATTGACTTGTATTTAGTAAATTCATTCGAAGACTCCGACTCCGAGCGTCACAGCAGTCACCAGTCATAGTCTTGGATTCACGTTCACGGTAAAATTATTTTACATCCATCGTATAAGTAGTTTTAGCGGTGATACTGGAAATTCGAAATATATTCGTTAATGCCGTCAAGAATCGGAACCTATTTAATTGGAAATTTGGACTCACGCATTTTGCATTTAGGCTTGGCCTTCATTTTCATGTTGTGATTAGAAAACCCTAATAAGAATGCGTGAGAAGAGAACTCAAAATGTCTTGGTCTTGGCCTTTACGAAAACATTTATTTTTATCTCCGTCTAGTTGAGAGTCTTGGCATGACAGGGCTATGGGCTCTAATTAGCATCGGGTATTTACAATTTGAATTATGTAAGGACGTGCAGACATAGACCCTACATGGCATGGTCACTCTGGTAGACCTTACCTGAAGTTCATACTGTGTTAATTATTACGAGTCGGAACCTTAGGCGAAAATCCTTCAGTTTCGGATCTTGGAAATAACAATAGGCTGCACGACGGCATTTCGAGTACTTCAAGTATCCTCTGTTATTTTTATATGTCTGACTCCAATGAGTCGCAGATTCAGATTAAGGGAAAACATTAGAAATGGACGACTCTATTGTACTTTAGAAATTGTTTCTTTTGTGTCGTACTAATGTGTGATTGTGATCCATTATTGTTCCATGTCATTCCTAATTCTTAATGGGAGTTTTCAAAGACAAAGTTCCGTCGTGACTTTGGTTTTAAATGTCTCAGAATTTATCTCATTACTGGTTTTATTATTTCTGTCCATTTTCAGGAATTTAACCGATGGGCTTTAATTCTAGTTCATGATGATGTAATCAAATGGGTGTCCTCCAAGCAGTGGTTAAATAATTGACATTCTTAACTAATTTAGACCTGTTATTGGAAGTGTGTTCTGCCTTGTCATTGTTTTTCGATCGTTATTTGGCGTTATCGTTATTTTAAATGTGTGTTCCGTGATCAGCAAGTTACGAGTTTGCATTCTTTCTCATTCTGAGTCTGAGACAATAATCTTTTATATGATTTCGGCAATTATTTTGGCTTCCGCAGTGCAAAGCATAACTCCCAAAAATCCTACTGAATGTATTTGGATTTTGGCAGTTCCATGAATTGCGTCCGAATTCCAATGTACGGCTTAGCAAGCGGAACAATAAATATTTTTGACCAACCTATAGTTGTACTCGTCTATAAAATGCATATATAGCACTGTTTATGTACTATTTTGAAGCGAGCAAGGAAAGAGCAAATTGCTCCTTAGATTTGTCACACAGTAAGGTGACAACCCTGACCTTTTTCTCACCCAAATTGTACTCCATGAATTTAGTTAGCTAGGAACAGGGAATCGGGATACACAAAGCTAAAGCTCAGCTTTATGACCTACTGTGCTGTACGTTCATTCAAAAGATCAAATAGTAACCGTTTACCTTTCCTTTTGACGCCGTATTTCCGAACAAGTTTTATTTCTTAAAATGTCACATAATTTTCTTTCTCAATGAGTTCGTCGTTGACCACCGGGGTCTCATGCTCAAGTGACTTACCTAGAATTCATGAAAATACTATGCAGTCATGTTTTACCGGTTCATATTGCTTTCAAGAAATGCTCTTGTTGAACCTTCAAGCCGTATAAGCTAGAGCTTCATTATTTCTGGGACCGTTTTTCAATTTCAGTTTTTGCCAGCACCCAAGTGCACTTAGGTATGCTATTTTCCATCAGCATCAACTGCCTGTCAGGTCAGAACGAGGAGATAATGAGATCTGGTGAAATGTGTTGATGAGAATCTAATTGCTGAACATTAAATTTTTAAATTAAAATATTCTAAATCCATTTTTATTTGCAAATGCACTATAGACGAACAACAACGCATTAACTTCTGCTATTTAGAAAACTGCAAATTGCATTTTTGATTTAATACAGACGAGCATGAATTTTAATGCCTGTTCAACTGTTCATTACGGTTGAAAATAGAACCAAATACTCATAAACGGAACTCTAAAACTATAGTTATTGGTTCATTCGGAAGTGAAAGCTATCCCTTTCCAATCATTGAATTTGCATAAATAGGTACAATTAAAGTCTTTGATGAGTTTGGTTCTATATGAAAGCTCACATAGAAAATACGAAATATCTAACACAGTTATTTATTGTAAGTAATATCTAAATCAGCGATCTAGCTCAATCCTAATAATTATGCTGATCGTCGATGATAAATGACTTTTCAATTCCTTGTTTGTTCTTATGAAGAAAGTTCTTGTTTGCAAACATGGGTTGGAGCTTGTTCGTCACGTAATGGATATTCAGAGGGCATGTAAAGGCGGATACAAGACTTGTGTAAAAATGAGTTATTAAATAAATATGGAGGTCTATTAATAGGGTTGTTTGTTTATTGTTAGGTTAAAATTTGAAATACTTATAACTGCCCTGTGGTGAACTGGCGAGTGAGTACCAAGCTTATTTTCTCTCTCACTTGCGCAAAGTTTTGTGTTATTTTTGTGAATCATTTTAACCCCACCTTTGTGTTAATTGTCTTTAACTGGCATTGATAGGTATTTCTGGGTAATTAGGAAAATCCATTATGGTATTGGGCATCAAAGATGACAATCGAAATCTTCTGCGTGGGCTCAATGTTTAGCTAGCTGTAGCTTCCTTAGGCAAGGACCGTGCTAACAAGTAAACTTATCATTTGTATTTATTAACTTTTGATCGATGACACTTGAATTCAATGCATCTGTGCAGATCTTAAATGCATTTGGACTTAATAAATCATTGTTTCTAATATGTTTTCTTCCTGTTACATATTTTTATGGCGTATGGGAGTTTCTGGCATGGATGGGGATATTGCTTGTTCCTAATTTGTGCCTCTAAGCACGAAGTCAAAAGCTCTGTTGATGTTTTCCCCTCAAAAAGTTTTCTGTATTTCGACTGGTTCTGGGTTTGGCAAGATGGAGCATTTAATATTCCTTAAAACCTAATTATAGAAAAAAATCAGAAGCAATATGTTTTGGGAAACACGTTTTTTTGTTAGTTTTTACGGGCTCGTTCGTCTACATTTAGAATTTTTGAGAAGAACACTTCGTTAGGAAAATATATTGAATCATTCAGACGTCGAGTGAGCAAGTTGAAGGAAGTTCCAGAGTGAATAATCATCCCCGTGTCTAAGGTCCTCCCATTCTCCGCTTTTGACTGCATCTTTGAACCAGTCAAGTCGTTAGCGTTTCAGTGTTTTTACATTGAGAAGCTTCCTCGTGGAAAGGAGAAACAAAAATTTAAATCTAATTTCCTGGTTACACTTTTTCAATTATCGTAATTAATTGTTTTTCCAAGTCTAGTTATCATGCGGCTCATCTCGTAATGCGCATTCAGTGCTAATGAACCTCAAATATCTGATTGGAAAACCAGACAAAACCAAGGCCAGTGTCAGTGTGTAAATACGCCGAATTGTAAGAAACGCTAACGATATCATGGTCGTCATCGCCTTTTTCACCACAGGGAAAATTATTATGGTAAGGTAAGCGTAATTCATTGTCATCAGATTAGGAACCAAGCCTCACAAAGAAAGCCACAGTTTTCTGACAAGTTCCGATTCCCGTATATCAGCCTGTCGACTGCATTGTTCTGTTGTGTAATTTATTCAGGGAAAGCTCAGCTTTTTTGGCAAAATGTAATTTAAATCATGGCATATTTGTCACGATAATGCAACAAGGAGATGAACATGGAATTCACATTACTGTATTTTGCGCTAGGAATACTCCGTTGCTATTCAAATATGGAGCTGAGATAATGCATATTTGCCATATCTCGGGAAAATGCACTTGCGATGTAATCTGCAAAAGAGTTGTTTCGTTTTGTATTTCGTAGATACGGATGGTTTTCAAAAGGAAATTTTCTGTCCATTATGCAATATTTGGCATTTGCTTAGACACAAGACCCCATACAATCGTGAATGTTTACTAGACTAAAATATGTCTTAGGCGTTCAGCTCAGCCCTATCGCGAATAACGTTCGTAATGCCACATGAATAATTTTTTAGCTGCAAGAATTAGCAGACTCAGAAGCTACTGCAAACGCTGCTTCCTGTATTGTAAGTGAACGCATATAAACCTCACATGATTCAGTGTATCAGTAGATCTGTCAGGATTTTCCCTGATTTATGCCACCATTTAGTTCTATTTGGCAAAGTGTGACACTCTTGAGTGTTTTATGCATTAGCCTAGCCCTAAGAGCTGCTATGCTGGTGAGATAATAATAAGAAGCAACACGTGGAGTCTCGGGAATCAGACGGAACTCCCAGCTTTTAACTTTCTTTACGCAATTATAAAACGCTTTGCAGAATAGAATGAGTATATCAGACGTGAAGGTCTTGCTGCATTCCGAAAATGTAATTGTCTACGTATCGCTTATCTGGCCACATTCGTGGACAGAAGATGACAGCGACAACTGGAGGCACATTTTCCATTTGATGAATTATGAAAAAGCAAAATTTAAAATTTATTGTTTGTGGGCTTGGTCGTTTACTGTGAATAAGGCTTGCCAAAATAAAGGTGGTACTTGGTACTTTAAGATTAGAATTAGAAGCTTGAGGCTGGAGAGTTTTTAAGTATTCTAAAGAAGCAGACAGGCTTAAATTGCGAGTGTTAAAAAAACTTGATTTGCATATCATGTCAAAGTCACACTTGGC
The DNA here is from genome assembly GCA_009869905.1 of Ceratophysella communis. Lineage (NCBI taxonomy): Eukaryota > Metazoa > Arthropoda > Collembola > Poduromorpha > Hypogastruridae > Ceratophysella > Ceratophysella communis. Next base: position 399 of record VNWX01001950.1, on the reverse strand, counting down.
AAAGAAAGTTGAAGTGCGTAATGCGTCTAAACATCTTTTGAACTGGTTCCTGTTTTCTGGTGCCAGGCCAGCAGGCGAAGAACTATACTGTCATTTCGTAAATATTCTGGTTTGCGAGTGTGAGGGTGTCTCTGAGGTTACTGCTGTTTTTCCTGTAAGCCTGGTTGTTGTCCTGGGTTATATAATACTGGTGTTGGGGAGGACATTGGCCTGATGCCCAAGTTATACTACATACAGTTCATTTTTTGTATTCCGCGTACATACCGTGGTGAAGATGGAAGCATACCATTCCAGTGTGCAATGATCTCTCACCTCTTCATTTTGCATTATTTTATTGAAGCCTCTTGAATGTTGAACATTGAAACTTCTTCTCTGGAATTAAGGATGCTTCTTCCTGCC
>VNWX01001949.1:0-13451 GCA_009869905.1 Ceratophysella communis | reverse complement strand
TAGTCATAAAGCCGCTCTTATTAATATACACCAAGTTTTTCCTTGACCTTTAATTATTCAATCAGTGAAGTCCTTATTTGGAATATCTTTAAAATCGCGAATTTAAAAGCGGGAAAACTTTCTGACATTTTGTTAAAGCAAGCCTCCGTAGATCTGAAGCCTACAAAAGCCCTTGGATCAAATAATCCTGGATCATTAATCGTAGTATTCCACCCAAGCCAAGCTCATTAATTTTATATTCACTGAGAACTTTAGCAAACGCCCAACCGATTACGATTTAATATTCCTGAAATGATTTCCAAGTTTTGTTCCACAATAGGCCAAGCACTTGCACTCTATTCGTTTCAAGAGCCAAGACGAATTTACTAAGGTTTATTTGAAACTAACACGTACTAAAAATGGTTTCACTAATGTCCCTTCGGGTCATGCACCGTTTCATAGGACTTGCGCGCTCATCAGGCCTGTACCCTTTTACAACCCAGTCACCAGAATTTGAAATCCTCATTGAACACTGGAAAATTAATTCAGTAAAAAGACGTATATTTGCATCTACAGTTGGTTTACTTTCTGGAGCTTGTTATTATATTCTACATGAAATTTTCAACTACAAGAGCGTGCCTTCATTTATGATTTCAATGGTAAACTGTGCATGTTGTATATTTGCGGTTGCCGTTCAGTGTGTATGGCTTTCAAAAATGGAATTGTATCTCAATCTTTGGAATAATCATATTCAACTAAACCGAGATCAAGGTTAGGAAAATATTTAATTATTTTAAAAGCTAGATTTCGTGTAAAATCTATGGTCGTTACTTTTCACAGCTCAAATTCACAGGATTTCTCTCCGCAAACGCGATGGTATTGCATGGATTATTCTGGGCAATATTTTTGCGTGGATGGGTGTCGGGCTCTTCGCACCTTTTGTATATTACCTATTCTGGCTTGCTAAGTTCCCCTTCGCCAGGACAGTGATGTCCCAGCATTGGCTGATTCCCATCGTCGTGCTGCCGCCATATTTCCTCTCCATTTTTCACGCATCGATGTGGATGATACTGTTGTGTGCGTTTTTCTTGATGTTCACAGAAGCTACGTCTGAATGGCTAAACAAATTACGGTAAAATTAAAATTAGTAAAATGCAAACATTAAACTAGCAAATATTATTTATTTAAAACCTTATTTTAGCTGGAGTCAAGGATGCTCAAGAGCAACCAAAGAAATATACGCCGCACTCTACCGACGATGGCAAATATTCATTATTGTACATAACGAAATCACTGCCACAGTAATTTTTGTCCTGTACTCTGGAATGTGTATTATTGTAATTACTCTTGTATTTTGTATCATCAAATTCCATGACCGATGGGGTGTCTGGGCTACATCGTTTCTTGCACTTGTCGTAATTAACACGGTAATCGTTAGCTTTGCTTTTCTAGAGCTCGCAATACTCGTAAGTACAACCTCGAAAGCTTCACGAAGATCATTTGAAAAAGGAGATCAGAGTCAGTCGAAAATGGATACAGCCTTTTGGAAATCATGTCCACCTCTGAAAATCAAAGTAGGAGAGTTTATATCGATGGGAACCAAGGAATTTCTACTTAAAACTTTTGGAAATATCATTCTCGAGTCTATCATTGACCTCCTGCTTGGGTTTGGTTGAATTATTAGGAGTAAGTCACCGAAATTGATATGCCTACAAATATGAAAATAAATTTTTTGAGCAATACAACGTTTATTAATTCAATTTATATATTATTCTCATTTTTTTTAGCTATTTAGGTGAATATAATTTAGTAGGTATTCAATGCTTCTTGAATTGTTGGTGCATTCGTCTTCTTCTGTATTTTCTTATTTCGATTACCTTGAAGAATTACTACAAGTTCTGGTAGTACATGCATAGCCAATGGCCAATCTATTGCCCATCCGAATACAGAAACACCATTTGCTTCCATTGCAATATTTTTCTCCGTGTGAACAAGCTGAATCTGTAATCCCGTAATATCAAAATGCCATAAACCGATCTACAAAGAGTACTCTCGGGGTAATTGTGCGAGTTTTTTTTTTTACCTTGTAATGCCCTCTCGTTGTCAGTATTTTGATATTCTTGAGCAAATGCTGATCCAATTAAAATTATAATAACAAGGACCAAAATACAGAATAGTTCTGTCGGAGATACGGAACCAAGTCGTGATAATCTCTGACTTTGCGGACATTTTTAATACAATCTTTAAATTCGCCCAATACACTCGCCCGTTCAGTGTTTCCAGTTATACAGAAATGAGTTTCCAAATATGCCAAACGTGAACAAAATAAATTTTTACGGCTACGATCATTGGCATATGTAGACTATAATTAGCTTTGGCCTTTAATTGAACAACTTAAACCAATTGCTTGATTTATCGGTAGTCCAGTCTATACTGTAATTAGCTCAGTTGAGGATTTTTTCAATATAATGCTAAACTATAAAGCCGTAATATATATGCGTCGTAGTTAGTTTACAGAAAAAGAACGCCTGTTATCAAGTAAAAAATTTCAATTTATTAAATTCAAACCGCAAGATTTGTTGTTTTTGTATTAACAATACAAATTTGTACGCCAAATACACGTTATTAACAGTAAACCACGAGGAACAGAGTTTTTCCATGTGAGCCGTTGAGCTCGGGTGAGAGGGGAAAACCCGAGCTCAACGACTCGCTTTTGAGGGCGCGAGAGAAACAGCCAATACCGCTGGAGTAACCTGGACGGAATTGTTAGCAGCCACCATCAATAACTATGATGAAAACGTGTTAAATATATAACTAACACATTTTTGTCGTTCAACTTTGGAATTCCCCGAATGCCAGATATAGGCTAACGTAACAAAAATAAAGTCGTGCATGACCAGAATTATTTTCAAAACAATTAATTCTGAAATAAACACAAATAATGAACCTGCACTGAGTACCGACCATGCAATAAATATTGATAAAATTTTCCAGTCATTTGTATTGAATGGATTTGCTGTTTTGCTCTCTTGGTAGTCAGGAGATGAATTCAGTAGAGTGCTGAGAAAAAGCCGAGCACAGTTTCATGCCTATCCCTATTAACCAACTTTTCCTAACTCCTCTCGCTCGGCTAAATTTAGGTAGTGCTGAGCAGAAGCCTAGGTCTGACTTAAGCTCGTTTTGTGAGATCGGCCGCTTTTCTTATTCACTAACTTTGCACGTGGTTCGTTTTTCCTATATTTGTGCCGAAAAGCTAGGCGAGGTCCAGGCCATGCCTAAGTTCAGTTTCTCCATGCTCTGGCATTAGTGCCAGTACGTACAGCAATTTGCAGAGCCTACATGTCAGCTCTTCTATTTTACACACATATGTGTATTGTTCTGTCTCCCGTCCATTAACACATTGTGGTCAATTGTTGGTCCTCATACCGGAAACCAAGTCCGAGAAGTGCGACAAGTAGCAGAACTCAGCATTGTTCAGCTGCCACCCTCATACCGGAAGTTGGTGAGTACCGAGGTATTAGTTTAACTTCTAACTTGTCAATGACGCAAGCAGTATATTTGTCACTGTTTCAACTCCGACTAAGTTCGTGTCAAGTCCAGTGACATCGAAAAATTTGTTTGGTTGTATGATTCTACGTCAACTGAGCACGGCCAATTGAGCACCCTCAGTTGAGTACTGGTGCTCTCGGGCCGCGTTCATTAGATTTTTCCGAAATTTTAACCTAACCTAACCTTAAATGATATAATAGAGCGTAAACTACCCTAACCTTACTAAATCAATCACTAAGTACTTGTCAAACCGGATTGAGCACGGTGCTCAATTGGCAATGCTCAATTGACCGTGTTCACTTGTCGCCGGACGGCTTTTATGTGCTCAAAAATGAGAGACGTCGAGTGTACGCAGTGCGCTATTGGTTGGATATTGTTATTAGGTTATTTTCTATAAAAAAAAGAATTGTTGTGGTAATTTTCACAGACGCAGACGTAAGCACTCAGGCGAGACAAAAGTTTACGTTTAACCAAGCATTCAAGTCAACACTCAAGTCAGTACTGTTGAGCGAGTAATCGGCAATTCGAAATCCTAATCCTAAACCCAGGTGAGCGGTTATAACTTGCAATAATTCCAGCTTTCTGAAATTTGATTGTTACTTGGGTATGTGTTGACAAATGTGAAACGTGGCCTTCTAACAATTATCATTTGTGCTTTGCAGACTAACTGGATATAAGGACGAAGAAACTCAAGTATTGATCAGAGAGGACAGTTTGGCTAAATAATGCTTACTACTCTTCATGGACACCGGCAAAACGCCGTCTGAGCTTTGAGAACACAGACGGAAAGATAACTATAGTACTTTTCTCCATTTCAGATTCAATTACTTATGGATCAACTGCATTTCATCTATTGTTCTGATCTGAAACTGCAAATAGTTGGATCTCGTCTAGCAACACTACAGCCATTACCTGCTATCATGTGCCTAATCATTAGTCTTCGTAAATTTGTTTTTTAGAATAAAGCTTTGCTGCAACAGCAAATCAAAAAATCAATGTGAATTTATTAGCTTATTAAACGTATCACTTCTAAAATATTTTATTTGCAGCAGATACACCGAGTTCCAGAAAAGATTTAAAAATGCAATAATACAAGCCACGTTTTTGGTGTTGATCCATCTTCGTAGTGTACTTTATCCACCTCCATGACCGCAATATTCTCTCTTTCATATGTCTTGAACCAGCACAGTGGGTTTTCTAAATAAATAAACAATTATCAATATTAAACAGAAGTCACTTCGAAATACTGCATAACAAAGTACACAACAAGCCCAATCAACTGTTAGATTAGCAGATGATGATGGCCTTGCTATTCTCACAAGGGTTGACACATCATCATCTGCTAGATATCAGCTTATATCTAACACGTTGGATGAAACTTGTCACTCAACATCATTTGTCAGCTCACATGTCACGTTGAATGACATTTTGCATTTCAAATCATATGTCAACTTAACTTACATCTGACACGTTGAATAGCGTTTGTCATTCAACATCTGACACATAGCACTAGTCATTTTACATCCTGTGTCAGTTCAAATCTGAGACGTTGAATGACGTTTGTCATTTTACATCATGTGTGAGGTTCCTTCTGAGGCGTTGAATGACATGTAAGCGGAAACCTGACGTTGAATATCAAACGTCATTCAACTTGTCAGATGTAAGTTAAGCTGACACATGATGTGAAATGAAAAAATGTCAGTGAATGTGTCAGATGTGAGCTGACACATGACGCAGAATGACAATTGTTATTCAACGTGTCAGATATGAGCTGATACTCAGCAGATGGTGGATGGTGGTGTGTCAACCCTTGCCCTGGGAATGGCAAGGCCATCATCATCTGCTAATCTAATAGTTGATCAGCTTACCGTTGGCACGTAGAATGACGTTTGCTATTCAATATCGGACGTCAGCTCACATCTGACACGTGGAATGACGTTTGCTATTCAACATCGGGTGTCAGCTGACATCTGCCATTCAACATTGGGTGTCAGCTGACATCTGACACCTTGAATGACATTCGTCATGAAGCATCCCGTACCAGTGATATTAAGGTGAATTAGGTAAAAAAAATTATTATAAAAACTCACCTCTTTGGAAAGACAAGTTTGTTACCGCCACGCAGGAAACCCAGAATCAATTACAGATTGACCGCCCTCTGGAAAACGCGCAGTGAAGTCGAACGACAGCGTAGGGATGTTGGACGATGAATGGTGACACTGTTGGAATTTATGCGTTGACTTTCCAATTTTTAATGTGAGTGGTGATGGTGATGGCTGGAGGGAATGGGAATGAGTGGGTCCCTTCTCGGCTAGCACCACAGAAGAGCCAAAGATTCAAACTTTCGCTCTTCCTATCTCTTAAGTAGTGCTGAGCAACGAGCGTAAGTTCGGAAAAAGTTACTGAATTAGGAAAATTCTCAGCAAAAGCCTAGCTCGGCATTACCTAACTCCTTGCTGATCTTAGGCAAAGTTAGTGAATTCCCGTACAGGTTTTCAATTTCCCTCATTTTCGAGTAATCAGAGAGCCTAATGTGAAACTCCTCGTAGAAAGCAATTATGCATGTCTCCTGGAAAAATCGTGACAGTCGAGCCATGGCTAAATTTGCACTACCAAAGAAACTCAGCTGCTGTTTTACACTTCCTGTTGTTTTGTGCGCCGTGTAACACTTTACGCTGATATTGTACAATTGGTAAATGGAGATCTGGATCATTCTTGCCAACCTGTCGCGTGGTATTAATTGTGTCGCGTTACAGTAAGACATGTACTTCTTTTGATTCAAAGCGTTCTCTGTGCTGGACAGAATTACGGAATTAAGTTGTCTCGAAACATTCTCTTTCTCCAAAATGTGTTCTAGCTCCATTAAGGTAACTCCCTTGCTGGCTTGGAAAATTTTGTAGTCGTTGTCAATAATGTCTTTGAGTGTTTCGAAGGGAAGAAAACGCGGAGGAATTGTGATATAGCTCGAAATAATGCTTTCGTAGCAGCAGGTCGTGACTATTGTGACGAAAATTAAAAATATTGTTATTCTATGTTTTCCCACTAATACGATACCTTGTCGTGTTGAGACTACAACTATAGATATCCAGCTTTGATTTTTCATAACAGTAAACTTTAAAGCCAGCATGGAAACTGCTAGCATTATCCAGGACGATTTGTCGAATGGAACTGCCCAAAACTGAGCTGAAAATGCCTCTATTCGGCTTGTTTTTTCGCAATACATAAATCTACCTTGGATAGATTTAAAATCTAACTGTACGCAAACTTGATCGTGTTCGCAAACAAAGCTTCTTTTAAAAAACTCGGTAACAACCAGCCCTGAATAGTGCTCAGGAGTCTTCTCCAGATAAGTGTTAAATTCACGTCTATGAATGTGATAGACACTATAGTTTAAAACCGCGGCGATATTTTCTACAAGCAAATGTCCAGTATCACAGCTGGCCTTCCGCGAGTAGGATAATTGTCGTCTTGGGTAAAGGAATCCACATCGAAACCATTCACTTTCCCAACTCCAGCCACCGCTACTACCTATCTCAACAATTATTGGTAAAACCGAATTTTTATTGACCGTATCGGAGAATTTCCGAAGGCGGTGTAGGCTCAGCGGTGCTATAGTATCTGTCGGTAGTGTTGAAAGCTTTCTTTTGAATGAGCAAGCACTACAATATAAAAATGCGTATTTGACAGCCGGGAAATCGCTGAGGATGAGAAATAAGTAATATATATCAATTGGAGCTACCATGCCCATCCCTAGGGAGGGATTCAGGTGCGCCCGGCCGGCAGGTTTTATTGAATCGAAACATTAGAATGATGACGTTGCTAATGTAATTCACGCGACTGTAAAATACGGTGGAGAGGTCTCGGGAATAGCAGCCCTCTAATTGAACCAGTATATTAATGGAACATTCTTCTTTGTAAACGGGCAAATTTTTTAATAAACTTTCGTTGTAAAATTTGGTTCCAAATATTGGCAGCGTTGAAGTTATCCAAGGATTGCCTCGTTGATTTCGCACAATTATATCTTGAATCCAATCAATAGAAGACTTACTGGTTCCAGAGTCAGAGTCTAAGATATGTATCACACAATTTTCGTAGCCAAAAGGGTCAATGTAGAGCGGCATAACTGCGGTAATGTATGGTAAAATAAAACTAGCTGGAATCCACCACTCAGGCTTAATCTCTACGATCATTTTGAACTAGCTGTATCGCCTAAATGATGACACGAGCTTTTGGTACAGCAAAATGTCGAGTCTTTTGTCCTAACGTTGCTTCGACTTTTATCAAAAGTCATGTTTAATCCCTTTGCTGAGTTCTTGAGTTTGCTGATTCGTTAATAATGTAAAGCTCGTCGATGTATTTGCTAGCCGTTTCAATGAGTGCCCCTGGTAGCATTCTTAGAACCTTGACACGTTATGGCTACCACTAAATATTTTAGGTTTAATTAGGTTATTGCTTTTCTTGAAAATAAGTTTGAAGGCAGGCCTGAGAAGTCTTCCTTTGAAAACAACAGTTAAATCGAGTAGCATCAGGGAAAACCTGAAACTTTTTTTTACTTCACAAAAAAGTTATTTCCAGACAGGTAAAGTAATTTCAACTAAACTCACCAAACATGTGTGTGCATCGTGGTTCATGAATCTTTCTTAAAATTCACTGGTACTTCTGAATTTCCTTAATAGTATTGGGCATCGCGGTGAGATGCAGACTGACTGAATAATTTATCATGCCTGTACCTTTAACAACCATTAATATTTCAGTTTAAAAACGTGTATTATTGTAACGGCTTATGATAATGCTGGAAATAACTCTTATCTATAATTTAATTAGATGGCCCTCATCTGAAGTTTTTTCAGGACCTAAATATTTAAAAATATTTGATTTAGGTTTTACTGTACACGTCCTCCCGTGTCACTTGACACTTGATACACTTAGGATTTTAAAATCATATAACCACTACAGTTCAGATTCCTTGTATACCCGCCTTGAAAACTAATATTACAAACGAAACGAGTTTTTCTGTATTTTCCCAAACATAATTCCGTCATCAAATTTACTTGTCCTGATTTTATTCCAAGCTTAAAAAATGTTGCCGGCAGTGGGAAATAACAACTATTTATGATTAGTGTGATAGGTACCTGTTACGTGTAATACGAGATTGATGATTGAGCAACAAAGTCTCCGGCACTAGGTCAGGTCGTTCATATTCGTTTCGTTCGCATTCTGGGTACTGCGTATTTTCGATTTTACTTACCGTCGAGTCAAAGAATACAGTTGACACAATCAAATAAAATTTCATTCGGACATCGAAAATCCACAATGGTATTCAAACAGTAACCACAATTGTGAGCTGGAGCTAAAGCTGACGGTCTTCTCGTTTTACTCCTAAATAATTTCTTACTAAAGACAAAAGGTAGCATCGTTTTATAAAATACACAAATGTTGTACTTATGAACCACCCTGCATGGTCACTTTACTCGAGGAAAATTCGTAATTAAAATTGAAACTGGTTTATTAGAAGGAATTTTTGAGCACTTCTTCTCAGAGAAATGGTAAGATTTGTATCTCAACGAGAGTGTCCCCCCATCTGGGCCACTTTTATACTTGGGCTAATAAGAAGTACCTACATATATAATTAGTTTCAGACTCTCTTGCTCAGTGCTACAGTAACATAATTGTTCAATTCAAAGTCTCATCCGGGCAAGATACGTAAAATGGAAATCTACATATTCGTCTTTACAATGGCTGCGTATTTGTTGTACTATTTCTACACGACTCACCAAAATGTCAAGTGTTACGAAGACCAGGGAATGGTTTATCTAGGAAATTTTTATTTTAATTTGATCAAGACGTTCCTAAGGGGTGAACATTTAGCGCAAAGTGTGACTGACAGATACAATAAAGTAAAAGCAGCAAATCAAAAGTTTGGATTTGAGTTTGAATTAGGAAAACCTTCTTTCTTTATCAATGATTTGGAGCTTCTTAAACAAATTACAATAGGAAGCTTTGAATACTTTGCCAACCCGTTCACTTTCGCCGACACGAAGAACCACAATGATTTGATTGGGCGTATGCTTGTTTCACTGCGAGGTGAAAAATGGAAGGCAATGCGTTCCATATTTGGGCCAACATTTTCAAACGCTAAACTCAAGCGCGTTTTTCACATTATGGACTCCACGGGAAAGAAATTGGTAAATTATTGGACCACCGAAATTTCACCAGAAGGAGGAATCGTCAATATGGAAAAAGGATTATCAAAATTTACAATGGATTTCGTTGCCGCATCAGCATTTGGAGTGGATACCAAAGTGTTCGAAAATCGAGAGCAAAGTATATTCGAGAAAATGGCTGGCAAAGTACGACTGGGTAGCGCAAGAGTGCTTTTACAAATGGCGATGCTGTCTATCTGCCCGTACCTCTCGGATCTGTTTACATTTTCCATTATCGAGGTTAAGGCACAAAACTTTTTCCGAAATATCGTGATGAACACTATTCGAGTTCGGGAGCAAAATAAGAATCACAAAGCAAACGATTTTATCGACTTGATGCTTGAGGCAAGAACTGAAAACATATTTGCAAATGAGCAGGGCTTTAACGAGACGGGAGAGGTCACAAAACCGGAATTACCACTGGAAGACGAAGATATAGTTGCCAACAGCTTGTCATTCTTTCTGGGAGGATTCGATACTGTACAGAATACATTGCAAGTCCTCTGTTACAATATGGCACTTTGGCCTGAAGTACAGGAGCGCCTATTTCAAGAACTAAAACAAGCTGTCCGAGAAAATAACGAGGAGTTTAACTATGAAATAATTAACAAGCTTGAATATCTGAACGGGGTTGTCTCAGGTAACTGTTACACATTTATATAATTTATCGTAATCTGCGGCTTAGGTTTTGAAAACAATTATCAGCAAAATTACGGTTCGCGCAATTTTAAATTTCATCTGTTTTTTTTAAGTACGTGTAGTTTAACTAGGTGAACTGTCTATTGATTCATTTCTATAATCTTTTTTCAGAGTCCATGCGAATGTGTCCAGCATCTCCAGTCACCCTGCGTACTTGCACAAAGGACTTTCTTATTCCGGAGACGTCCATCTGGATCCCAAAAGGTTCTACAGTTGTGATCCCCATAGCACCCATTCAAAATGATCCCACATATTTCGCCAATCCAAAAGAGTTCAACCCAGATCGCTTTTCTTTAGAAAACCGGTCAACCTTTCAGGCATGTTCATACATGCCTTTCGGTCTGGGACCAAGAATGTGCCTTGGTAAGGCTAAAACCCATGATAAACGCTTATTTTATTCGTAAGTTAAAATTAATATCCTTAATCCTTTTATTTATCATTTCCAGGTAATAGGCTAGCTTATGTGGAACTTAAAACTGCTGTAGCGCATATTATATTGAATTTTATGCTAGAACCATGTAAGAACACCCAAATACCGATGCAGTTTGATAATACTTCCGTAATAACTAAACCTGCTGGTGGACTCTCACTTAAGCTAACTCCAAGGTCTTAGACGGGGATGTACAGATGTCACTACTTTTACAATTACTTGTTGAAAATTACGCCGATAGAGCAAGACTCCCTATTTCTAAAATTTATTAATAAAACCACAATCTGGAAAAGCCAATAAAGCTAAACCAAGAGATCGGAGGTCTACCATTTTTACATAAGCACTTTTAGCAACTGTGTTAGGGTCGACCGTTTACTACTGTCGAACAAACAAATCGAATAACCATGCAAAGCTCATATTTTTGCGAAAAGAATCGACAATAATTCGATCAAACATAATGTTTTAGTTATCTACCAATTCTTTACAAACCGATTTTCGTGTAACTAAAACAAAGAAAGTGCCAGCGTTTCTCGCATGATTGTTACGAACTAAATATCAGCGGACAGAAATTCGTAGTTGAACCGGTTTAGAATAAATATTAATTTATTTCTTCCCAGAAAAATCTAAACTTAGTAGGTATTTAAGTAAATATGTGGTTTAATTACTGACATGTAGACAGATCTGTAGGGTTGGTATACCCAAGCCGCCTAATGCATTCGCGTCGGTGGGCTGACAGAAACAGGAAGATCCAATCTATTTTTTGTTTACAGCGATAGCGATTTAATTTGAGACTCAGAATTTTATGAGCATGTGAACAGGAATTTTACAACTGAACTGTCGCAAGTTCTTGAAAGAAATGTTTAATGCTGGAGTATTTTTGATGCCTCTAAACTAAACTCAGTTCTAAGGAAACATTGTAGAGCTATCAATCCTATCCGGGCTGAGCTTTTAAAATGGCGATCTACATCTTTTTCATCGCAATTGCCTTGTATTTTTGTACTATTTATATTCGGCTTACTACAATTTCAAGCGTTACAAAGACCAGGGTGTGGTTTACTTAGGAAATTTTTATATTAATTTGATCAAAACGTTGTTAAAGGGCAAGCATTTTAGTCACAGTGTCACTGAGAGATATAATAAAGTAAAAGCAGCAAATCAAAAGTTCGGATTTGAAATCGGATTTGGAAAACCGTCATTTTTTGTCAATGATCTTGAGCTTATTAAACAAATAACAATTAAGAACTTCGACAACTTTGAGGACCCGTTCACTTTTGCCACAACGAAGAACCATGATGACTTGATTGGACGAACGCTACTTTCGCTTCGGGGTGAAAAATGGAAGGCTATCCGTTCCAAAATTGGACCGACTTTCTCCAGCGCTAAATTGAAAAATGTTTTTCACATTATGGACTCCACTGGAAACCACTGAACTACTGGAACACTAAAATTCAAACAGAAGAAGGTATAGTGAATATGGAAAAAGGATTAACAAAGTTCACCATGGACTTCATTGCCGCAGCGGCATTTGGAGTGGATACAAAAACTTTTGAAAATAGAACAGAAAGTTTATTTGAAAAAATGGCTGGTAAAGTACGATTAGGCAGCGCACGACTGATGCTACAACTGGCAATGCTAGCAATTTGTCCCTACCTATCAGATTTATTTAAATATTCAATCGTCGATATGAAGGCACAGTCATTTTTCAGAAATATTTTGATGACTACTATTCGAGCACGAGAACGGAATTCAAATAACAAAGCAAGCGATTTCATCGACTTGATGCTCAAAGCAAGACGTGAAAAAATTAATGCCAATGTGCAAGCCTCTAACCAAAGAGGGTTGTCCTCAACCACGATGGAATTACCACTGGAAGATGAAGACATTGTTGCGAACAGTTTATCCTTTTTTGTTGCCGGAGTGGATACTGTGCAGAGTACGTTACAAGTTCTGTGTTACAACTTGGCTATTTGGCCTAAAATACAGGAACGCCTATTTGAAGAACTAAGGCAAGCTGTCAGTGGAAATGACGGAGAATTAAGCTATGAAATCATTAACAAGCTGGAATACCTAAACAGAGTGGTATCAGGTAGCTTTGAACTCTTGAAATTAAGCTTTCCAAGTTTTTTATTCAATGTATCACAACAAACATTTTTATGCTGAAAATGGATTAAGTAGACTCTACTGTACGGTTTTAACTACAGATATTTATTTTGTAATTACATTTTTTAGAGTCAATGCGACTTTGTCCAGCATCTCCAATCACTCTACGTACTTGTACAAAGGACTTTCTTATACCAGAAACATCCGTTGTAATCCCAAAAGGTTCCACAGTGTTGATCCCTATAGCATCCATTCAAAATGACCTCGACTACTTTCCGAACCCGAAGCAGTTCGACCCAGATCGCTTTTCTCAAGAAAATTGGTCAGCTTTACACCCGTGTTCGTACATGCCGTTCGGTCAGGGACCCCGCATATGCATTGGTAATGCTAAAACGCACATTAAACTGTTATTTTGTTTGAAATACGATAAATTATGGATTACCCCTATATTCCAACTTTTTAGGTATGAGGCTAGCAATTGTGGAGCTTAA
>VNWX01001948.1:0-13453 GCA_009869905.1 Ceratophysella communis | reverse complement strand
TCAACGTCAAGGCTCTACTTTCGAAGGGATATGCCTAAAACTAAAGATATTTTGGAGAAACTGGGTGCACAAGAAATGTTCGGGTTTACAAAAGGTTGCTAAGTTTATAGCATTTAAAAATATTTATTATTACACGTTTGTTCACTCTTAAGATTATTAAACCTGAATTGTATTCATTTTTCTCTTTCAAAGTTGGGGATGCAACAATGTGGAACATGGTGGCAGTTCACCTTGGATATACCAGCTCAGAATTCAGGCATGCGTGCTGGCCCAATACCGCGACCAAATTGGACTTGTGCCCCTTCATATGGAAGGGATTTTCTGCAGCTAATTATATTACAGCTGAAGTCCAAGATGCACCCAGATTGAATAACTGGAATTTCGAAAAAATAGGCTTTGTTGAACCACCTACGACATTTTATCTAAGGCCATACATGCTTGGAATTTATATGGATGGTGGGTTTTATGTAAGTCAAGTGAAAGCTAAAACGTGTTCGCTTTCGGGTCGGGTATGGGATAATGTGTTGATTACTGCCAACGATATGTGTAAGAACTAACGGGGTTTTCGTATAATTTATTACAGCCTAAACGAGTCGAATGTGTTGGACGACGAACAATGGTGGACATTTTCCTTTCCTACTGCAAGGATCTTATTGAGCACAGTCAGACATCCAGAACTCCATTCTTCTTGGCGTCATTTAACACTCAATTAGCACATGATTCAGGCTCTTCACTTAAATACGGAGATGCTCCATATGCAGAGCTTCTGAAAGGCATGATTGCTTCAGGGTTTTTAGACAATACTATTCTTATCGTGTTCGGAGATCATGGTAGGCGATACGGTGGTTTACGTTCAACGCTGGCGGGTTACTACGAGGATAAACTTCCTAATCTTTGGATTCGTTTACCCCCATGGATAAGTAAGAAGTATCCTGAATGGAAGGCTTCTTTGATTTACAATTCGAGGTATATTTAAATTATACTTTTCAAAATATTTTATAAAATCTGCCTGCAGCTACAATTTTGAATCTAAATATGATTGCAATTAAATTTCGTTCAAATTTTGGCAAAATTTGCTGCATTTCGAGTCATCGCGGGTTTCCATCGAATTGGTAATTATATAAAATTATCCATATTTCCAGAATGCTTTCTTCCGGTTTTAACCTTTACCAAACATTCAACCATATTCTCGACACGTTTACCAATACGTCAGAAGTTAGAGGAAAACCCCCTACTGGATCAGTAGTAAATCGAAATTACGGTCAGTCGTTCTTCAGACCTATTCCGAAAGACGCTACTTGTGACTCATCAGGAATCCCGGAAACGTTTTGTGCCTGTGATTTGCCCATAAGCCTTGATCAATCGAGTGATGTTCTTTATAAAGCTGCTCAAGCTACACTGAAGTACGTGAATGAAATGCTACCTAGTCAATGCTCAAAACTTGCTTTAATACGTGTTCATAGTGGAGCCAAGATCGAGAAGCTCAAACAACATCACATGGAATATCAAGAATCGAAGGTTATTGTTGAATTCAGCACTGAACCTGGAGAGTTTATCCTTGAAGGAACTGTAATTCGTCGCAAATTCAACTCAACGCTGGAAGGAAGCGAATATAGAGTAGAAAATGATGTTCAGAGATTAAGTGAATTTAATACTGACTTAAGCTGTGTTAAAGATCATGACTTGCAGCTGTATTGTTACTGCTAAAAAGCACGTGTCGTGGTCGTAACCACAATGTATCGCCAATATGACAATGACAACAGTCATTCATTCGTCCATGTTTAATAAAAAATCAAATGTATTAACTATTTATGTTATTCACCAGTTTCTCGGGCTAGCCGGTGGTTGTGAATTTCTGGACGTATAGCATTATGCGTCTGTATACTGTATACTACTGATTCCTGCTTCTTGCGGTCGGGCGTCTAATCAATTTCGCTCTATTGTTCAGACGTCAAAATTGAATGGGCTTCCATCGAGAAATCATGTGAATTCTTAATGTTAGATGTAGTCCTATTATGAATATGGAATCTTGTGATACGTTGCGTTGCGGAATCCCATCACAAGCCAGAAGCCTATTACCCAAGCGAGCTATAAATCCTTGCCCTTTGTAACCCCGCCGCTTGTACCAGGCTCGATCGTCACCCCACACGCAATTTCACTTCAGTTCAATTAATATTAACAAATGCAATATGTAAAGAATCGTCATAGCCCAGCCCATAACTGAACCAGGAGCCACTTGAAATCGCTTTAGTAAAACCACACGTAAGTCTATACCAAGATTAACTCACTATCTGTTATTTACTGTATAACTTCAATTATTGGTACGTAGTAGTAATCCAGCTCTACTAGTGCATCATTTTGGACTTTCAACTTTCCAGCCCCCTCCTTCAATCTCCATACTCGAGCACATGATTCAATTGCTATTCGGGATCTAGGTCAATTGTGCTGTGACGTGACAGCTGGTCAGCGGGGTTTAGGTATATCATTGATTTACAGGCGAATCTGCAGTGAGTTTACAAGATCTCAATTATCGTTATACGAATTAACGGATTTTGTAAATGCTCCCATATGACTTCGATCTATAGGGTGACCTAAGCTCAAAATCAGGATGTAACGTAAATTTCTTCATAAGTGGTTGCTGTAAGTTTTCAAATTAAAAATCAAGATAATATCCTGATTAAACCAGGATCGCATGGTCACGCTAACTTCTGATCACCCAGAAAATATTAGTAATTGGGATGCTGATATAGTTTGCGACCCAGCCGATACATGAATCTCTATAACTTTGGTTAGGTTAGGTTAAAAAAGGTCAGGTTAGGTTAGTTTTAAAACCTAACCTGAGAATAACTAACCTAACTGACCTTTTTTAACCTAACCTAACCAAAGTTACAGATGTCCAAATATCGCCTGGGTCGTATACTACATCAGCACCGTAATTGGCACTGCGTGACGAGCGCGAGCGGTATTTAATGTAACCGTATCAATACTCTGTTTTCGCAATTCCACTTGACCGAGGTGGACTTGACCATGAACACCCACTTGTAGAATCAGCCGTAGTGGAGCAAATAACTCTAGAATGATAGATTAAGTAGCCCGGCATCATCTCCTCCTCGTTCTTTTCAAGTTTGTTCCTATTCCAGTGAACACGTCTCCATTCTGCCTCTTACAAATTTTCAAAGTTCAAAATGTCTGGACCACGAATTCTTATTTCTGACCCACTCGACCCCGTCTGCGGAGAGATTCTGAAGAAGAGGGGTGTTCAATTTGACCAGCTCAAGTTGACCAAGGAAGAACTTCTGACCGTTATCAAGGTATGGGTAAAGATTTGGTATTTAGCTGAAATTTTAGAAATGCGATGATTATATCTAAATACATTTACTATTTTACATAGGATTACGATGGTCTCATCGTTCGTTCCGAGACAAAGGTCACTGACGAACTTCTCAAAGCTGCTACCAAGCTCAAAATCGTTGGTCGGGCTGGTGTCGGAGTTGACAACGTCGATATTCCAGCGGCTTCCAGGAAGAATGTTTTGGTCATGAAGTAAGCATTTGCTTCGTTTTCGCAAACGCTGATATCATAACTGTGAAAAGCCTATAAATTTTTACAGGAGAGTGCTATGCACAGAATCAGAAATATGTAGTACAAAATGCTGTCGCTAATTTAATTAAAATCTCGTTTTTATTCATATGTTCTGTTTTAACTAACGCATCGTATCTGATTTTATTATTCAATTTTGAATAGCACTCCAGGGGGTAATACGCTGAGTGCAGCTGAGCATACCTGTGCTCTCATCTCCTCCATGGCTCGGTAAGTCCTTCTAAATAAATTTTATTCGTGCATTTCCGACGCAAACACAGGTGCTAGGACATTTCAGCGTTAGCTAATTAAAAGCCCATAAAAGCGAATCATCTGAATATCCGATTACATTTTGTGGATAAAAGTGCAGATCAGACCAATCAGCTCAATTTCAATTTCACGAGAACAGTAAAACCTTAATTGGATTTTGCAAGCTCAATTATTTTTCCTGGATAAAAGCAATTATAGTCTGGGTTAAATTACTTAATTTCTAATTGAATTCTTGTATCGGTATACCTTTTGCTGGTGGCATTTTCAGTAGTCTAACCTCTAAAAATTATTTGCGCGCAATTACTTGGCGTATCCGATGAATTTTCGGAATCACCCTGTACCTTACTGAAAACCTTTCAATTGAACACAGGAAATGCCATGGGGTTTGAGGTTAGCCTCTATTCATTGTCCTTATGTGCTGATGAAATTTTCCTTATACAAAGATGTAGATTCAGCATAGACAGCCGGATAGTCCTGCCTGGAACACAATAAAATTAAATTGGTTTTACCCTATCTAATTACCACAACAGCTCTGCTTTTAACGAAAACTCTAAAATGCAACCACACGGCATCCTAACAAACCTGGCATGAGCAGCAGTAGAGAAGACGGGATATCCGATACCCGATATACCGTTTTAAGTGTAAAGTCATAAATAACGCTTCGATTCCTAAACCCTTTCCGCCGTCAGATGCGGTAAAAAAGGTATAAATAAAGCCAGCACTCGACTAGCGTCGTTTCATTGCTTTAGAAATTTAGGAATCGTCAATACATAGAAATTTAGTGTCCGCTAGGTTATTCTTTAAATATGCTGTAATTAGCAGATACAATTAAATCATTAGTTTTTGCGAACATTTTCAGGCACATTCCACAAGCTTGTGCATCTCTCAAGAACGGAGCTTGGGATCGTAAGCTTTATTCCGGAAATGAGCTTTACGGAAAGACGCTTGCCATTCTCGGTTTGGGCCGTATTGGCAAGGAAGTGGCACTTCGAATGCAGTCTTATGGCATGAAGGTAAAAATAATATCTTCGATTTTCAAGAATAAGACATGCGCTCAAAAATTTCATGACGCCATTCTAAAATTCAATCCTTAGACCATCGGCTATGACCCCATCATCCCTGGCTCAGTGACCGCCGAATTCGGTGTGGAAAGCATGCCCTTGGAGCAAATCTGGCCGTTGGCTGATTATATTACCGTCCATACACCACTTATTCCAGAGACGAAGCGTCAGTGACGCTTCATTTTTAAAGGCGAGCCAATCGTTAAAATGTTTAATTAATTAAAAATATAAATTCCAGACTTGATCAACGATGAAATTTTCAAACGCTGCAAGAAGGGAGTGAGACTCGTCAATGTTGCCCGTGGTGGAATCATTGATGAAGAGTCACTTCTGCGAAATCTTAACAATGGACTCTGCGGCGGAGCAGCCCTTGATGTCTTCGTTGAGGAACCGCCTAAGGCGGCTTATTACAAGTTAGTTAATATTTTTATAATATTGAATTGCCCGTCAAGACATAAAAATTAGATGAAAAATGGTATTAAAATTAATTTTTACAGAGAACTGTTGCCACATCCCAAGCTAATTTGCACACCACATTTGGGAGCCAGTACATCCGAGGCACAGGTCCGTGTTGCTGAAGAAATTGCTGAGCAGTTCGTGGATTTCTTCAATGTAAGAAATAAGAAATATCTCAGAATATGAAGTTACATTTCGTCTAACTCATACCATCTTTTAATTAGGGTACCAAAATCGTTGGAGCCGTCAACCTCGACAATCTCGACCTTGTCAAATTGGGATTCAAGAAGTAAAAAAATCGACTGAGCCAAAAGCCAGATAAGTGCAGCTAAAGCTACTGCGTGGGGTCTGAAACCACGAAACACTTCCAGCTCCACCAACTTATCTTTATCATTAATCCTTATCACACAAATTACGAATTACTAGGCTTAACTACTCAATTCCAGCATTATGAAACTCGTGCTCTTTTGAACTTTTCAATTACCCTTGTAAAAATGTAAGCCTTCCTCATGAAACGGAAAAATTATTATCCATACTCTATTCACAAATATTATCTTACAAGCGTATGACTAACAGATCGTTAGGTCGTACGACTTGAACCAGAATAATTACATATCAAAATGTAAAATTAATATAGGCATATCAATTCTACAAAAAAAACACGAATAAATGACGAGAATGCTTTATTTACGGTTATTTACAAAAGACTAACTGCAATCTAGTATAATCTATAATGGAATATTTTATTGTTTGTATTATGTATAGGTAATAGTAATTATGTACATAGCACTGTAGAAAATTACCGTAAAACGGAAGATAATCCAAAATCACATATAAGTAAACATTATTTGCGATCGTGGACTCGTTAACGTTCTGCTGTGATTGGAAGATCAGTTCATCCTGGGCCTGGAATATTTTTTCATTTCACCTGGAAAACTACCAATTAATGCGTATAGAAATACTCTGAAATTATGTACCCTGATCGAGAATATGAAAATTTCCATTACATTTTGAAACATTTACTGTGATTTCGTATGGTTTTTGGCTAATTTTCTTAATGAAATACATTATAAACCTACCTAGGTAATATTATAATTAGAATAGGCTTGGACGGAAGCTGTATTATACTATATACAAAAATTAGATCTATACTTTTTCTTTTTCAATATCTTGACATTGAGTTTAAAATGATGGATTGGCTAATTTTGTACACGATCGCCGATCCATGTTTTTGCATATACATACATGTATTGTTTTGAATAAATGGATTACCAATTAATTGCAATACTCAGGATTCTCGCGATAAATATTTGGCGTATTTTTCTTGGAACCGGAAGTAGTCTTACGTCTTCAAAGCTCAAATTCGCTCGTAGGTAAGCTCTGGTTGACAACCGTTGACTGTGAACATGATGCCGTCCTATTTTTAAAATGTATCGCGTAATTAGTTAGCCAAATAAATAGTTCAAATGTCATTCCAAAAAATTGATGCTGGTGTAATACCCGAATCAGAAGTGGAAGCTCAGACCAAAACTCATAATGTGGAATGACCTCCAATCCCTCAGCTCCTCGTACAAATTTTCGGATAAAAACACCACCGAACAGATAAATTGATACTCCCACGAAGAAGAAAATGTCGAACACGGAGCCCATTGAAAGTGTCATACTGTCGCCGATAATTTACTTCAAACAATGCCGATTTTCAGCTCGAAATTGACAAGGCTCGGCTTCGCCTACTAATTTCAAAATTTAGAAAATATTAAAAATTTAGTTTCTTCTGGATTTTGAATGTTCAGACATTGACCATTTACGACCACACTAATTCCACGAAGCCGAGAAGCTCTATCTGAAACTTTAAATTGGCTTAAATTTGGATACCAGCATTAAAATTTTTTGATCGACGTATAAGCCTTAAATTAAATTTTAAAAAGCTAGATTTATTTATCCAGATATAATCTTCGTTCCAAATATAAGCTGTGTCAATAATTGGTAGCTTTCATACCTGATAATGATTAATTGAATGATCTGTGACGATTTCAAAAATCCCTTTCTGCAATTACTCAAACTTTACTAAAGATAACTTGCACTGTTGACGTGTTGGTGACAGAAAACGACGATCTGACGCTGTCAAAGTTCAATAACCCGAAAGATTACCACGCACCAGAAATAACACAAACAAATCGTTAATTCTTAATCCCTATTTAAGCTATTATTTAAATTTAAATAAGCCTGAAGTACATTTAAAGTCATATGGGTTCTCTGAATATATTTTGTACTTTGAACTCAAGTAAGAAAATACGCCAAAAACACCCCTTGTGATTGTGAATACTTGTTGGATTGGTTTATGAAATAGGCAGGCATCTAATGCATGCCTCGTTTTCCTGGGGCAACTTTTTACATTATAAGATTTATATAAATTTCAATATATAGCGCATCGTGTGACCCGTAATTTGCTTTAAATGCACCTGCTGAATTTCTATAGTTTGTCATGAATTGACCAATTTATATGGAGATGGCGATGCTTGCGGTTAAAGTGCGTAAATGCTTCCAGCGACGTTAAAAATTCATTTCTCGGCAGAAATCTCAATTACACTGTTTATTGTTGATTGAAGTACAATTAAAGCTGATACAAATTTTTAATATGCATAAAGCGCACTCTGAATCAATACTGCTGACAAAAAATAAGCCATTTTGAAACCCCAAGGATAGATTGAAACTGCAGCACCCTTTTGAACTTTCCTAGTACAGCCATCTTTAGCGATGCCTTCCGGAGCAAAGCATTGACGACAAATCTTCGGACCTCTACTTCCGACTTCCGGTTGTCCAACACAAGTCATATTTTTCCCAGCACAAGGTAAATTACAGTATCCAAACCATGGTATTTGCCAGTCACAAACTCCATTGGGTTTCACTTGACAAGCTTTCACTGTTTCAGTATTCCAAGATTCTCCTTTCCATTGATTCACTTGCAATACTTCGGAAGTTTGGATTCGACTGTAGTGGCGATTTTTGGTTGCGTCACTGAAGGCGAAGTTTTGACCTAGAGAATTGAGTAATTTCGTGAAAAAATTGCGATTGCGACAATATCTTGAATTCGTCACTTACGACAGACACAACGGGACAATGACTCATGACATGATAGAAGCCGCCTTGGATTACAGATCCGATTCCCTTCGTACTTTCCCCAGACGGTGTGAGCTCGCCATTTTTCCCAAATGCTTCCCAATTTATTCTTTGTATCGTACTGAGTTGCTCCTGTTATGCGGGCTTCACTGTAGGCAGTTCTCATTTCTAGTACAAATTCTTCTTCCGCCACGTGATTACTGAAATTTAACAAATCTTTAAGAATTTAAGAAAACCAATTTTTAAGCTCAAAGCTCTACATCCGCCATTTTCGTAATGCTTTTTACCAAGGGTCCAGCATTTCCAGAAAGTTCACTTGAGTTCCGATTGACTCTGGGTACTCTGTAAAAACTTCTTTTAGGCTTGAAACAACGGCTCCACAGAATTCTGGCCCATCGTAGTAGCCATCTTCAAAGAACCAGCCGACGCCGTCGGCCATCTTGAAGAGCAGTAGCATTGCTATCAGTACCATGTAAGTCCGCATCGTGGCAGTATAACAGGTATTACGGGACTACCCTATTATCCTATATTCTTAAGTTCAAAGTGACAATCTTATACCAGAAATCGGGAAATCAATTCAAAATTTCAAATTGAAATCCAAAATCGGGGGTTTTCAAAATTTTTGTTAGCTGCTCCGATACCATAGCTCGCGTCAGATAATAATCCCGAACGCGTATCGTATAGCAACGCAAAATAGAGTTTAATAATAAATGACACTTGAAATGGCCGAAAATCCGATGGAAAAAATTCCGAATTATAAGATTTGCTAAAAAGTATTTGAATAGAATTTCGGTGATAGCTATAGGCTGGTTTTGTATTATCCAAGGCCCCAAACCTTGGCTGTGATCATTCCTCCCGCTGATGTGCTTCCCTCTCTTGGCATCATCACGAGTTAGGCGGCCGGCAGCTACGCTACGCTCGCTCTCCACACTCAATACGCAGCACGCAGCGCAACGCAGCACAACACATAGGACAGAGTCATGCTACTACTGTGATGGAAATGTCGCCTTTCATGTTCGAACAACAAACGTCACATCCACGTTCTGATTTCTATTCATGTATTATTTGCTTTACGTCTTACAGGCACACAGCACTTTTCTGTAGCTTAATACTAGGCTTATATCAACGCGCTTCTCAGTTGATAAGATTTTGACTTTTGACCAAATTATTTTCACTCAAGCATCGATTATTAGTAAATTAGTAAAGTCAGTGCAAGTAAGATTGGCAAAACTATGGATTTGAAGTGTGAAATATCGGATTGTGTGAACCAGCCCAGCACGTTACAAACACCAGTTTTCATGGGTAATATGACTTTTCAGTTAATTTCTCTTTCTGTCTTTGCGAACCTTGCTTCTCGTTTTAACCCTAATTTTTTAGATTTAGCTCTAATTAATAATCGATTATTACGTCTTATTATAGCCTCCTGACTTAGTTATTACGTCACGATTAATTTAGAATTATGCAATCACCTATATTTTACGTCGTTTATCTTTTAAATTGCGCCGATTTTTTTGCAGTTATTTTCACTTTGTATACTTTTGTTAACAACGCATGCTTTGATACGCACTGAGTTGAGAAGTTTAAAACAGCGTATTTTTCGGCTAGACAGAAGGAAAAGCTCATAAAAAATTGGCTGTTGGGAATGACTCTGCTTGCTTGGCCCAATGCTATCCTGTACAAATACAAAACACACTCAGGGAGGCAGGATTGCTCTGCAGGCTCTTATGGACTGTATTGTCTCTGTATATTCCAACTTGGTGGTATTATCGCTGCGGCGCTCCGTTTTGGGTCAAAATAGCGAAGTGAAAACAGCAAAGCGAAAACAGCGAATGGCTGTTTCGAATTGCCTTCAAAATTTGAAAAACCATGAAATTTTAAATTCATTTTAAATAGTCTCAAATTAACTTTCAATTAGAAGTGTAGAATAATTACAGAAGCAAAAAACAACTAAAGGCCCCATCGACCATGCAGCTTATACAAAATCTTTCTGTAAAAACCCGCTGGATTTGAGATCTAACATAAAAACATTAAATTCCCTACGCACGCACGTGTAAGCACAAAAACAACAAACGAAGTTTTTAAATTTTTAATTTACTACAATCAATATATTCGTCAAAATTCGAAACCAGTCCTAGTTTTGATTCAGTGGCTTGCTAGTAACTTTACCCCTCTGAAGAAAAACTCTACAATTTTCAAGACCCCTGTCAAGGACTGAAAAATTTCACAAATCCAAATTTGCAATCCGAAAACTGTGGGAAAGCATGCGGCTAGTTAACTTAAACACTATCAAACTCGTCACATTTGATGTAACTGGTACATTACTTCGATTCCGAAAGACACCTGTTCAAATTTATATTGAAGTTGGAAAGGAAAATGGCGTTGAAGTTCTTGATCCAGACAAAATGAGTCAAGCATTTAAAACGCAATGGACACAATTGAATAACGATCAGCCACATTATGGTACTTCTTGGCGGGATTGGTGGACGCAGTTTGTGGTACAGACTTTTCAGGTGGGTACATTGGTACATGTGACCGATAAACAAAAATGAATTCGTAATTTTTAAAGCTTAAACTCGTTATTTTTACGAATTTTTTACAGAATACACCGTGCAAAGGAGCGACGCCTGAAAAATTGAATGCAATTGCAAGAGATTTAATTGTTCTTTTCAATCGGTAATTCGCTAATTAATTAGTTAGGTACATTTTAATATCGAAAATTGGTGGAATTTACGCTAAAAATTCGGAATTTGTATCGAACAGAGGCGCGTGTTGGGAAGTTCAACCTGAAGGCATCGCCTTAGTGAAGGCCTTGAAAGAAAAATCCATACACCTCGGTGTCATTTCAAATTTTGACCCTCGACTCCATGAAATCCTCTGTGCCCATGACCTGCTCCCATATTTCGATTTCGTCATCACTTCTCATGAGTGTCAAGCCAGCAAGCCTAATTCGAAGATATTCTCAAAAGGATTCGATTTAGGGAAGGAGATTGTACCGAAACTGACACCGGAAAACGTACTCCATGTCGGGGACAATTATGAGCTGGATTATGTCGGGGCATCAAGTGTCGGCTGGAAGGCTTGTCTCATTGCGGGTGGAGGTTACTTTTGTGGAGATTATACGATTTTTCCATCGTTGAGCAGTTTTCATCAATATTTACAGACTGAAGGTATGATCTAGTAGATAAAAAATTTGCGGATTTTTTCATCTCGCTGCAAATTAATTAAAAATTGATCTAGTTTTGTAGAGTATTCTGGCATTTAAGAAATTAATTAAGGCTTTTAACTATTTTTTCAGGAGTGATTCCGAAATCAGAGACTGCAACTATGATCTAATCACTATACTACATGAGACATCGTGAAGTCATTATTCATTTAAATACATACTGATCAGTTATTTCTTACTTCGAAGGCATGGCGGGCCTGAGATTAACGTTTTTTAAGCACTTGACGACTTCGGCTTTGCGAGGCTAGACCTCCTTTGGCGTTTTGGCGTTCATCGAGCGTTTTTTTTACCAGCTTTCTGCCTGGGGCGACATTCTCGTGAGGTTTGCTACCCACTGAATTTGTGACCCATTGAGCTGCGACCATAGGTTAAGTTCACATGTTAAAATCGCCCCTTGGGAAGAATTGTTAATTATGGGTAACCAGGTTTAGTGTGCCTTCGCAACGAAATCATTTTGAAACCGAAAAGGGTCTAAGCTTAGTTCCGCTCTAATATCCTATACTCCCACCTCTATAATGAGGCCCACCATTGGGCATGGCTCTGCGTTAATGCGCGCAAACTCGTTGATCCGTTGCCATAGTAATCTCATTTATACAAGGCTTGTTTGAGAACATCGATGTTTCATTTAATAATAAACAAATTATAAAAGTGAATTTTAAGCCACTGCTCACTTCAATCAAATTAATCAAAGTAAGAAAAGAACACGTACTTCCGCTGCTCGTTCTTCACTCTTCTGATGAGTGAAGGATAATTTGGTGGGATCACTTGTGAGCTCCAAAGTACAATTGGTAAGACATCATCATCTTAATGCTTTTCTCTATTATGGTTTTGAACTAAATACATTAAAGCGCTTTTCGTTTCAGTTCGTTAGTGCTTAAAATTTTACGCTTAGGTAACGCGCGTATAATTGCCGTGGTTTGTGGCCGCTTGAGAAAGAGCCATGGACCCGACGCCGGCGTGTGTATTAGGAACTCTGGGTTGAATTGAATGGCACTAATGCTACATACATGACCAATGTCAGATTTAACACATATATTTTTATGTCCAGCAGGTCACCTGAGAGTACAATGACAGGACAGAACAGCCATGGTCGTAGATTCTCCACGGTTCTAAGAATTACCTTCTTGATTGGTATCACAATGGCTCTGCTCAACGCCGTTGAGGCAGCTGACCCGCCTGGTATGTAAATTGGGACGAAGTAAAAACTTTAAATGTATATGTCCAATCTTCTTTACCCTCCACTCATGTACTTGCAGAGAAGTTCGCGGATGGGAAGGTCTGCGACACTGGACAAGAGCCACCTACTGAAGCGGATTACGCGGGAGTAAAGAAGACAGGTGCTGACCTTGAGAAGCACGAAAGTTACTTTAAGGACCTTGCTCCTGGTCAAGCCACGAAATGCAAATCCGGAAAATGCAACTATGACCCCAAAAGAGGCATGAACATATGCGGTTTGGCCGGGGGCGGGGGCGGGGGCGGGTCAAGCTCAAGTTCAATTCAAGCACTCTCTGGTATCATTACAGTGGTGGTGCTCGTCGGACTCTGCTTACGTCAAGTGCTTTCTTGAGCTCTCTGGCTGATTACCAGGAATCAAAATTTTTGCAGCAGGGACGACTTTCTGAAAATAAATGCTCGACTAGCGTAGCCTTTGTGATTGAGCCCTCTAACATGTAACTGTAACTCAGAAACTCATAAATAAATAAGAGAATACTATAATTGCCAGCTTATGAACTGGTTCGTTTCA
>VNWX01001947.1:0-13460 GCA_009869905.1 Ceratophysella communis | reverse complement strand
TCCGACATCGATGGGTATTGACCTCAGGCTGCAGGTAATGCTCGTTGTCGGCAATCCTTATCAAACGAGATAAGATAAGAGGCGAAGGAAGACAGGCAGACACATGAAGACAGCCAAAAAGACCAAAAGACGGCGGAATCGGCGGGTTGGTCAGCGATGGCGGTGTCACGATGCTCACGGAATGCGCCAGGCCACGGGGCACCGGGCAGTACAAAGCTCAAACGCGGGCGCCACCGGATAACGCAGTTAAAAATCAAAAACACGAGAGAACAAAAAACGACGACTTGACTTGTGTACGTTATACTGCTGATGATTTTTCAAGTTTTTTCAGTCATTTCTTGGAAAATTTCGCCAAACAAAATTCCTTCAAATCAACCGACTTCCGGTGGAAGAAATTCCGTTCATCACCTGTAGCAAAGTTCAAAGTTCAGCAAAGGAGATTTTAATGTAATTGGTTGTGGGTATGATGATGGGATATATTATGACACGATATGTACCTCAGATTACAGAGAATTGCTGGGACTAGTTTACTGTAATGTCAGTCGAACAAGGAAATGGCTGGAGGAATTAGGGTTTCGGTTGAGTCGGTTAAATTGGTTAGGGCCATGCACAAAGCAGATGCACCTTGCTATGCGCAGAACAGTCGGTAAAATTGCGCATAGCAGTTCTACTCGCTGGAGCATCCGAAAATCAGCCGAAGCCACCTATAAGCATGCGCAAAATACTTCCAGTTCCTAAAAACTTCGGATTCAGCATTTCGCGTGTTTAAAATATATCTAACGGAATACTTGGCTCGGTTAAATACAAATTTTAGCGTAGAAACCGACAAATTCATGCTATCGTGAAGCAACCGGAGAACCGACCGCATTCGAATCCTTACCAGATAATGAGTTTTGGGTCTCGGGCCTTTGAATGATCCTGAATCCCCTTATCCTGGTTTCCAAGAGGCATGCTGTATCTTCCATCAGCATCACCATCAACTTGGGAGATAATTACATGAAAGAGTGTGAAGGAAAACGACAAAAAAGTGTTGCTGAGGAAATAAAAGGGCGTGTAAAGGACTCCACACATCTCACGTCAAATCAAGCGAACGGATCCCAAAAAAATACTCAAACCACTGCACTGGCTACTACTTTTCTCAAATATTTCGTAATTCCTTCCAGCGCATCTCTTGCCTTATCCACTTATGACATGACCACCCTGCTCGTTGGCATTTAGTGAATTGGAAATTGGAATTGTTCCTAACAATGCATCTTTCCAGGAATACCAACAGAAGCAGTATATTTCGTGCCATTTTACACGAAGAAGACGCAGGAATTTTACCAAATTTAAATTTAGCTTGTTCCAAGAAGCTCCGGCTTGATTAATTGAGAATGGCTTCCAGCAATAGTACAGACCTAATATTAGGATTCAGAATGATGAACGATGACAGTAATGCCAGCAAATATATCCAAAATTATCATAATTAGGCGAATCTAGACTTGGGTTTAGATGCTTATCACTTCGTAGTACAACGAAAATGAATGGAATATTTGAATTTTGAGGTGCTCATAGCTAATGGGAACAACGATAATTCGCGATGAATAAAATTACACGCATATTACCCGTAACTCAGATTACAGCATTTACCTGTCTTGAATTTTAAAAATATCAACATGCCCTGGAAAATCATGCATGCATACGAAGGATAAACCTAAGCTAAGATTCCTCATAAACATTGAAATATTTTCGGTTTCAAGAAAAATTATTTATGAGTGTTTGTGTTCGAACATTGATAAGGATTCATAATAGGTCACTTTCCTTAATGCTTCGCTGTGAAGCGTTTTTGTACGTTAGGTTATGCGGTGTCGCGTCGGAGATCTTCCAGCAACAGGCTCAGATTAGGGTTCAGTCTAACTTGGTATGATTAGTTGACATTACCGCAGGACAGTATGCCAGGTGCTCGATTATTACATAAACTATGTTTCGGCGTTTGAATGAGCTTTTGAAATTTGAAAATGCTGTCTATAAAATATAGGGAAAACGTATCTTCTGCTGCTCACGTCGTGGTCATGTATTTTAAAACGTAATAAGATTATGAAACTCTATCCTGTAATTTGGGTGAAAAACCGCATCTCAATAATTTTAATACTTCAATTTTTCTTGAGGCCATAGCAGCCGACTTTATATATCAAGCTTGGATCCGGGGTTATGGGCAATTAGTCACATCCTGTCAAAATCTAATTTGCCCAAGCTAGACGTGCCCTGTGCCCGCTGCTATCTTACTAAAAAATGATGCTCATATTTTCGTGCTTGCAAATTGTATTTTCACCTTGTAAAAACCGAATTTGAATAAAAGTCGCAATTTGAATTACGATTATTCCTGCGATTCTTTTGCATTCTGATAAAATATTTATATTTAAATGCAACCTACTCAATCAGCACTCGTTACGCGACGGCACGGAGTTGTGAGAACTTTAAATGCCTCGAGGAAATCATACGGTGAACCATGTAACTCGCTTTCCGAACGATGATTACAAATATTTTATTGCTGTGCATACAGATTGATGATTAGCAAGCTCTTGTAAGACCGTCCGGTTACTTGATTCGATTTGAATTGAGGTAGATTAGAGTGCGGCATGCATAAAATAATTCTTGACCAGCGGCGTACAACACAACTGTCAATAGGGATTATTTAAAGTTGAACTTCAAAGACATTCATTTCATTGCTACGCTGAATTCATCTGTCTGTATTCACAATTTTAATCGGTTTGAGCACCTAATCCTACGCACACTTGTAACTGGCGTATTCCGTCAATCAGGGCTACCATAAAAAATACCCATTAATTTGGGTGGTTGACCCGATATAAAACTGCCCCTAAGAAATGCTGTTTGTTCAGTTTTTGATTTTTTTTTAAAATCCTAGTTAGCTTCGCAAGCCTTTTAATTAAAAATTAGTTAAAATACTTTTTCATGTATCTTTTATACCTTAATTTTTCACTAACAATCTGTTCCCTAATAATTCAAAAACGTGTAAAATATTGTAATGTATTATAATCGGCCAGGGAATCGGCCTATTATTGCCGCAGCAAACCCTATGAAAAAAATCCCCAACAAACGCCACGCCAGACTACTGCCTGCTGTGTAATTGTACAAGCTCAATGACATTCAAGCCAGTTATTGCCGCAGGTAGCCTTAAATATAGTGCTAAATTGGATCTAACCTGACACCTTGTTGACACGACAGATACACAATACATTCCGATCGGGCGAAAGACTAAAAACGAGCTTTAAATAGTTCTGTTATATTCTAATATATTGTACCTACAGCGCTACTGCTAAATAGTTATGTCCGAGTCATGCAGAATTTTGCAATAACCGTGCTAAGAAGTACAAGCCTAGACTACATTATTTCAGTCACCCACAGAGGCAAAGGGGCTTGGTAAAACATATATTTAACTTTTAATTAATTTATTAGTACAAGTCGTGACGCTCCGCCACTCAATTTCAAATTACTGGGGCTCAGCATCAGCACAGGTGCATTAGTGTAATACGTACGTAGAGGCATTTACAGTGCACGATTCGATTATTGATGAAATTTGTTTTATTAGGAAATGAAATATCAAGATTCGACACCCTGTACAGACTATTTACAATGTAGTAAATAGTTACATCGTTGACAAGACAAGGCAATTCTCGACTCGATTGGCACTATGCATTAAAATACGAATCAGATATCTGTATCCACGCTTGACATAATTGGCACCAACTCTTTGCGTTAACTATTTATTCACAGAACACGGTCGAGTTCTTGTGTGGTTCTAGTTTAAGATTAGATTAGGCTAAGTATTTTAATTTATACTCTAATCTTAATTGAGTGAGTGACTGGGCGGTATGCTAATTTGAAGGTAGAGAAATTGGGTCGTCCTTCGTCGTGCCCGTGCCTTGTTGAATGCCAATTTTCAAGCTCAGTAAATCAATTAATCGAAATCTGTCGTTATTGGCTGTGCTACTGCTTCCTGCCGTCGTGCGGACTGCATCGTTGAGGACTTGATTGATGTCAGATCATGCCAATATTACGATCTTATCTTTGTCTTAATAATTACATTTTATGCTGTGTGCAAACATGATCTAGTCGATGTAGGCATTTCCTACTGAAGTGGCTGCCAAAGCCAAAATGCAATTTTACATAGTGTCAGGGTGTACGAACGACGAACACACACGTGCATACCGGAATTGTTACTTTATTAATTGAATTTTCGGCATAAATCTCGTATACTTCGTATTTTGTATAACCCATTGCATGCATACAAATTGTGGCAATTACCCAGTTTTGCAATTAATTGCGTTAATGGTATTGTATCGCAGGTTTTCTGCAATTTTTATAGAAACGTTTCCATTTTGAGCTCTAAACTTACCGGATCTTTATTTTCAAATTTTTTAAATCTCATTCATTTAATTAGTAGATTTGTGTACTTATTAACTTATTATTAGACCAACTACATATTTGTTGCTGATAGTGGTCAGCTGTCGTTGCCCGTGTGTATTTTTTACTAGCGTATTTCCCGTACTAAAACTAGGTTAAATACATTCCGAATCCGAAGTGCTTCTGTAAGAAACGCACCTATTAAATCCCTCTTATTATTCACTTTTACCACTATAAATGCAAATGCCCTAACATCAGCTGAAGTTTAGAAATTGACGATTAAAGCCGAAGCTGACACTTAACGCAAATTAATAGTTTAATATCGAGAACGGAGGCAGTAGTACAGTGGCTATCAAAATCCAACTGTGCATACATACTGCCTATTATAAATATAAACGATTCGGAAGTTTCAGGCTAGCTTGACTGACCGCATAATATTTTATAGCATTTAGAGGTGTTCAATGTTCAAAAAAGCGGAGCATTGCATTGGAATATTTTAATATTGATTGGTAGTTTAGAGGGAAAGTAATAAATTAGGCTCTTTATATGGACCGAGCCGTCAACACACACACAGGAGGCAGAGTGCAGGGTGTGGAATCGATATTTGAAATCCTACATAACAATAAACGGAATGAAATGGGCAGATGGTCATTTCAACTTCAACGCCAAGCCAGGCGAGAACCCGAGGTTTCCTCACAAAATGATGCGAGCGAGGGATTATTGTCTAAGGAAAAGAGAATTAACTCTAAAAAGGAAAACGATTTTCATTTCCAAATTCATTGTTATTATTTACACCGAATTGTTTATGCGTTTCAGGGGCCAGCAAGACATGCGGCCCAAGAAATTCATTTGTAGGCTTGGGCAGTTTGCTTCCAACTGACCCACACGCGGGGATAGTTCTACGTCTGTTCCATGTCGGTCATTTGGGTCTGATTTTAAGGGGTCATTTGTTAATAAGCTGCCTTGCTGCGGCCGGGCCCTTTCAAAGAGTCTGCAAGCGCAAGAAAAAATGGAGTGCGCATGCGTTCGGCCCGATCGAGACGAATGAATTCAAATCTGCGCGCCAGCGGAATGGCTCGGAGCCAATCAACTCAGTTCTTGATACTTCGGCAGCCAATCACAGCGTTCTGTACGACTTTTCGCTTGTTTTGTATCCACGATCATTTTCTGTTGACGTTTTGCTATTTTAACCTGATCCAGCTACAACAATTTACCTACTTAGCTAATTTTTACCCGTTGCAATTGACCGAAGCTCACGCCAATGGACTTCTTCTTTTCGATTTCGTGTCAGGATGTGTGTGAGTTTTGAATAAGAAGCTGTGAACAAATTGGATTTGAACAGTTGTAGTTGCACGTAAACCCAAATTCCTTCTTATCTTATGGTCCCTACCTACCTGCTATGATCTATCTACTCCTCCGAAGAAAAGAAATGAAGATGAAGCCGGTTTCCCTTTGTTGTTCAGCGCTTCGCCGCTGAAACTTGCTGCTGTGCTGTGCCGTGTGTGTGAGAGACTTTGGTTCAGTAGTAATAATATTCACATAGTACTTATCTATATCCACCTCGTCATAATTATTTGTATTTTATTTTATGTGTGTGCATATAACTGGAAGTGCATGCAGCAGCAGCGTCTCTCCAGCCAAGAAGCCCGGCTATCTATGATTATGATTACGATAATTAATATGGACTAAGAGGGAGGGATCCAGGTCGAGATCGAGAGATGGATGAAAGAACGAACGAGGGCTGAAGGAGACTTTCAGGCTGTTTGTGTACTCATTGCATTTTTAGAACAGGTTTTTCGTTAGTTTTAGGTGTGAATGATGCAGAGCATGGCGCAGCGGGTACTGGAGTCTATATCTATAATCTATAATCGGATTTTGCCAGAAATTATTATTCAATTTTTAAAATTTCAAATACGATCATCCAGACGAATAGTTCAGGTTCAGAGGCGATATCCTATTAGAGAGCTTGCGCTAGGACTTACAATTTTTAAATTTTAGCGGTTACACAAGCTCGGATGAAAATCGCTTCATGTTGGCTATGATTTTAAATTTTGCTGTTTCGCGCCACTTAGCAGCAACGATTTTTCGTAGAATTGCCCAAACTATCTAAAGATAAGCAATTTTTGCCTTATTGGCTTGGCTTTTAAAAATTAAAATCAAATTAATTTAAGCGAATTTAGACATTTTCTTGAAAAATTTGCTAAAATCAGTGTTCCCCCTGAAGCAGGCTCCTGGAAACCCTCCGTTTGGGCATTCCACTGGCTATCTGTAGATCTTCGTTGAGCGGATTACACAGAAGGGCTGACCTTCTTTAATCCTATTTGCATATAATGAGAAAAGAACTAGGCGGGTGAGAAGAGTCGTCGGTCGGAAGAGCTGATTAGAGTTCAAAGAGATGTAACAAATGAATTGGAAGGGTCAATATTAACAGTCCAGCTTCACACGTACAGAGAGCTTTCTTTGAATTTACAATGCACTTCCATGTCAAGAGCTAAACCCGTCTTCTGAAAGGAAATGGGCCCAGGCCCCAACACTACCTCAAAACCCCTACTTGTTTTTATTCTTATTATTATTCAAACATGGACCCTGTAATCATCCAAAGCCGAGAATTTTTGAATACCTTCTTCCAATATAGAGAGAAAACGATTTGCCAGTGTAAAATAACTTCTCGTTTCTCACGTCACAAATTAAACCTACAAACGTGTGTAGTTGAAACAATAAAATACAAGTACCAAGGAGGATGCATTCTTCGTAGAGATGGAAAGAAGGAGGGAGGCAGTTTCTCAAGGAAGATGGGTGTAAAATAATAATAAAAAAAATTAATTCTTTATTTACATGACTTGTTTGTTGTTTTCTTTGATTACTTCTATCATGAAAAGTTATGGAATGGCAAAGTTTACAAAGATGGGTTTAAGGCCAGGGGATAAGTTGTTTGTATAATTGCATATTTGAATATTCGACTTTTATCCTTGGTTCACATGCAGATGCAGATGCAGCGCAGATGTGGTCCAGTTCGCTTCGGGTGATGGGCTTGGTCATTTCAAGTACATATTACGCTCTAAAGCTCTAACTGGCCACCCTTTAAATTGCTGATTATTTACGAATTTCGAAAAATTCCGAGCTTCATTTGTTGACCTATGAAATTATATTTGTGGATCGTATAACTTACATGAGTTACTATTAGAAAACTGGCGCAAAAATCGAACGCCTTAAATTAAACCTCAAGTGTGCACTTTGATTTCTCCCGCGCAATCCTAACGCCTCCCGGTCCTGCTCGTTTCCCCATTTCACATTGCAATATATCATTAAGATTAAGGCCAGGTGTGAGGATTTTACAATTTATTTACAGCTTCCAATTTCGAAAAATATTTCGACCCTCGTTTGTTCATATTTTTCTTAATTTTTCTAACACTTCACCTCTCGCTCAAACGGCAATTTTCAAAAAGGTTCGGTAGCCGGTAAATGTTGTAGCAAGGCTTAATTACCTTGCCTTGCTGTAAGAAGGAAGTCAACTCAAGTCATCAATGAAGCTTTATTGTTCGTCAATTTTTCCTTCACACTTCCATATAGTAATTTGTAACGAATTTTCAAAAAGGTTATCGGAAAGGAAAGTGTTTTGAAAAGCTTCAAAGATTAGTGTAGAGTTTACGAAAATATGAATGAAAATTCTGGTTGAAGCTAGGCATAGTTTACATTTGGGATTAACAACGGCCAAAGAAGCCAAGCAGGCTAGGACGACCAAAACCAGATTGAAAGTCTTAAATATTTTCAAGCTGAAGGCAAGCAGTCTGAGCTTTTAATGAGATCTCCTTTGTTCAGCGTTAAAAAAGCAATAAACCCCTTCCAGAGTGCTCTCCGAAAATCGAATGAATTCCAGGCTCGGCCGCAGTCAATGGGGTAAAAAGTTAAAAGCAATTTCCTCTGTTTTCAGTTTTCAAATCTATTGTATCGATATATGTTGTGTATACTTATAGTATCTCACCGTTCTTCCTGGTTTTTCATTTATATAAAAATAGGTACCCTTAAAACGCGGCAAATGTCAAGGTACGAAGGCATGACCTCAAAATGAATCGAATTTAAGGCTTCTGGCTGTGTGAGAAAACAAATTAGCTTTACAAAAAATTAAAGGTTTAAGGTTTTAAGTTTTTAATCTGATCCGAAGTCCATTTCGACATTTCTATGCTTGTAAAAAAAAGGCCACACAAAGTGTGAAAATAGTAATAAGCCCCGACACGAGGCTCAACACTCATCAACTCATCGTCCGACTTCACACAGACTCACACAGAAAATGGAAATACAATTACATTTACAGAACATTATATGAATTCTTTTCTACCTCGGCACGTCTTCTTTAGTTTAGCTCCCGGGGTTAAAATTTAATTTGGACCAAGTCTCAAACAACATTTTTACTATTTTTTCTTGAATCTTTCTATCTACTCGCTTGATTACATCTAGATCAATCATTCTCAGTGGTTTTTGGTTCGGACAGACTGCTAGACGGCTTGAGCTTCAATTAAATTAAAAATATTGGGTATAAGGTGGGCGGTAGCGTGATAGTTGATCAGCCAGAGCATGGGTATAAAAATTAAAATTTCAAATTCCAGAAAAATCACTTCGCATCGTCAAGCCTTGATTTTACGCTAAATTTAACACATATTTTTTTTAATTCGATTTTTATAAATTAGAAAATACCATTTATTCAAAAATTATCCTAAGCAATTCTCAATTTTTTTTATAATATAATCAATGCTGTTATTATACAATTACTCAAAACCTCGAAGAACGTTAACGGCGTTGAATCTTTAATAATGAAAAACAGTCCAATGCGTATTCCAAACGGTGAAAGTGCCTTTAAATCTCTTCTATATTTCCGAATTAACGAACCCTGCTTCAGCTTACCAACAATTTTCGTTGACAATCGATATGTGGTTGAAGCTAAAGAAATGAGGGCATAGAGTGGAATAATGTATGTTACTGCGACGGCATATAAACCAGTCAGAATGAACCCATCGGCTTGTCCCGATAATTTAAGTGCAACCGATGCGGAGAAAGTTAAAACGATAGAAATCGTGAGTTTGAGTACAGGCAGGAAAATTCGTCCGTTTGTGTGGAAATAAAGTTTGTTTCATCAGACGAGATATTCTGTAGAAGCGTAGGATTCGTAGGTCAGATTTAATGGTTGAATCTGGTTTCATGTGGCTGCAAATAAAATCAAAATTAGAAGTAATTTTTAGCGGGAATTTCCAAATAACGCATCAACTCTTACGTCTCCAAACTATTCCGAAGACAGAAGCACGTAGAATCCAAGTAAATAGCATTAAATATGCATTCCGTGAATACGACCCCACATGACAAAAACATGTAAAAACCTTCCAAAATCAGCATAATGATTTTGACCAACGATATTTTGAAGCATGCAGGCAAATGCGGGTATAAGAAAAATCGAAAATGCGGGAAAACCCAGAAAATTCCCGTATAAAATATTACAGCTGAGACTGCGTTTATGGTTAGTACGCCTATGTACTGGTCAATTCGTTTCAGAGCTTTCAAATAGTCGTCTGATATGTGTACTGCAATTAATCAATAAAAAATTTTTAGCGATTGAATTATCGCCAGTTTAAAAAAATTTACCTTGATAATATTTTTGTAAATTCATCATTTGATTAAACAGCGTTGCAATGGCTTTCCCTTGGAATAAAAAATGGAGTCGAACGACAGAAATAACCGCGTAACCCAAACAAGCCACAAATTCAAGAAGTAGTTCGCTTAGCCTACTCGGGTCAAAATAGTAGACACACTGAAAATACGTATCGAACCACAATAAAACCGTATGTAAAATACAATAAAATGACGTTAATTTCCACAATCACTTTCGTCCTCCAGCCCTGATCTTCACAGGTTATATAAATATTCCGAGTTATTGATAGGGACATTTTCCAATTCCTAGATTCTCTAAGATCACTCCAATTAAATGGAATCGCTTGAATGCTACTAAACACTTTGATGAATTTGGAAGTGTATTTAAGATTATCCAATTTCTTGGGGTTAGATTTTTTTATTATCTTTGATCTGAACTTGTCTTTGAAAATTTGAAATTTTTGATCCCAAATATACCTTAGATATTCAAATATATAGACAAGGATTAAAATAAAATTTCCAAGCCTGCAATGAGTGTGCATCCTTAGGTTTTAGCAAGTGTGTACTCGTTGGGGGAAAGATGACACAAAATTGTTCTTTATGGTTTATAGTACATGGCATTCTATTTACTAGCAGGTAAGTCCAGAGAAAGTTTGAAATTGAATAGAAAAGCAGGATATATACTGTATGTATGTATTTCTCTGTGCAAATATTTATTTAGAATCTAATGCATTATGTAAAGAATTACCCGAAGTTCATCAGCCAATCAATCGGTCATGAATAGGAATAGAAAATTTTGCTAGCCGGACGATTTAGCGGGACGAATTCGCTTCTAAATATTACGTGAAAGAACTTATGGATTTTTATGTTGACATCAAACTTTAAAAATTTTGTCCAGAATTTTCTAAGATGCTTCGAGCACGATTTCTAACCGCTGAGGTATTCTAGTAAAATGATTGCAGAAAGCATTTTGCATGCCTAAAACTACCGTAAAATTATGAACGTTTTGAGCGCATTTTAGTGTAATTACAAAACACCGAACATGCGCATTGTAAATTCAAGAATTCGATAGTAAAAATGATCCTTCTTTAAAGTATCCGAATTCCGAATCTGTTACAATTGTCCATTGCATTCGTCTGCTCATTTTCCAAAATTCTAGAAACCTTCTGCCTGCGAACACTAATTAATTTTGACTCTACTCCTGTATACCTGACAGTTCCATTCTTCTACCATGAGTTTTGATGTGATGAATTGGACAATGCAGGCGGAGTGACGGATATAGCCATTAATTATACCTCTTCTGCCTGCGAACAGTAATTAATTTTGACTCTACTCCTGTATACCTGACAGTTCCATTCTTCTACCATGAGTTTTGATGTGATGAATTGGACAATGCAGGCGGAGTGACGGATATAGCCATTAATTATACCCCTCTTGTCAACTTCGGATGAAGTGCGTAGAGCGATCATTAGCTGGAATAGTCGTCAGAAAGCATTAACTTCTCTACCAGTCATTTTAGAGCATTTTTAGCGCCTACGACAAGCTACTATTGAAAAAAAATTATTGCGCTCAGGAAATCGTTTGCTCATTAGTTTTACGGCTTAATCGAATTATAATGATGACAGTAGGGTTCAGGAGTAACGTATTGTTCTACGAACTGTATGCTAAATTAAGGCTGGATTCTTAGCATGAATTGCGTATGTAAGCTGGAATTGTGACGCAATATTTTTAATGCCAATTAGGCAATAAATGATTCAGTAGATTAATAATTGAATAATATATTGGCTTAAGGGAAAATGCCAAAACACAATATTGACATTTCCTGTACGTAAAATGTTTCGAGGCAACGGCAGTCCGTGATCTCAATTGCTATTTGAATTTCGGAATTCGTTTCATAACGCTCATCAATTTTCCCTCGATGCTGGACACACTATTTGCTAAATGAGTCTACAAATTGAGGTCAATTTTCCTTGATCGTATTTATCTTATATGAACTTTGCAAATTAAATGAATCGCAAATTTAACTGTAGTTCAACATGAAAACTCGCCATTTATCATGCAATTCGTTCCAAGTTGCAACGTCCAACTTCCAACCCATGACCTTAGCAAGAATGTTGCGTACGTTTAAAAGCACTTTGTATTCCAATCGCTTAAATATTTGATCATGAAATAAATGGGATGGTTAACTTTTGTAAACCACGCCAAAAAGCCCGATCTTCATAAATATTGAATTAACCTCAGGAAGAATAGAAAATGATGATCTCATAATTTACAGTAAAGGTAGCTCCTGAACAGGTCTCTCTATGGATTTAAGGCTTCTAATACAACATTAATAAAAGAGCAAATGGGAACTGACGGCGTGAAGGGGGTAGCTAATGAACTGTGTAAATGCTACATCTTAAAAATTGTAAACGTAAAACGTAAACTACACCCAGACCAGCAAGTGTAGAGGTACGCAAATTCCAAAGCCGTATAACTGCAAAAAATAGGCGGATTGTGGTACGTGTTATTCGGGCACGGCGCTGCGGCGAGACATGATAGAATTATTCGTACATGTTAAGGCTGTTCCAATGTCAGATTGTAAAATCGATGTTAAATTAAATTGCCAATATCGATACTCCCTGCTCCACTATGCAATAGCAAAGCTTTAACCATGCAATACAGAAACCGGACTCGTATACCATCAGGAAAAATAAAATAATCAATAAATTACTCGTGAAACCATTTCCCATCGTCAGATCTTGAGTCTCTCTTCATCATTTTTATGGCTCCGACCAAAACCAAACCAGTGAAGTGAGTGAGCGGAATAATGAACAGTGCAAAAAAAAATGACTTGTGTTTAGCATTGGTTTCTACATTACGTAACTTTTTAAAGGTAGAATTTCGCGATATTATTGAGATAGGTACACAAATGCTTTGAAAAGCAAACTCAAGCTGGGATGGCAAAGGTCAGTGACAGCGGAGACAGAGCAACGAGTAAACTTAATCATATTTGAAGGTTTTAGGTCTTTTGGGGTTGGGTCATTTCGCCACAGCAAAAACTGACCTGGGTCGTTTCGAAGTAAAGCATAGACGATTTTTATGCGTTGATCCACTTTGCAGTATTAGGAAGTTTGCGCTACAGGGTAATGCGAATCCGCTTACGCTGAGCCCAAATTGGCAAACCAGAATCGACCAGGAACTCTATTGACTTGTAACTTTGACCTGTACCTCCACCTTAATTTTTGACAACTGAATCCAGGCTAAATTCCTGAAACGACCATTTTGAACCTTGCTACAGATACTAAGGAATCATAAACATGGGTCTCAAAGTGCCGAAGAAATAGAAAATGAAGTTCCTTCTTGTTGGAATGAAAATGAGAAATCCTAATTTGTAATAGTCATCCGCATATATGTGTCTTTAATAGACGTGAAAGTGA